>WNWK01003887.1:0-153509 GCA_009830355.1 Cherax destructor
CGCCAGACAGCACGGATTCAGGGAAGGTAAACCATGTGTAACAAACCTTCTGGAGTTCTATGATAAAGTAACAGAGGTAAGGCAAGAGAGAGAAAGGCGGGTTGATTGCATTTTCCTGGACTGCAGGAAGGCCTTCGACACAGTTCCTCATATGAGATTAGTAAAGAAGTTGGAAGAACAAGCGTGTATAACAGGAAGGGCACTGGAATGGATCAGGGAATACCTCACAGGGAGGAAACAACGAGTCATGGTGCGTGATGAGGTATCACAGTGGGCGCCTGTGACGATCGGTGTACCGCAGGGGTCAGTCCTAGGACCAGTGCTATTCTTGGTATATGTGAATGACATGACGGATGGAATAGACTCAGAAGTGTCTCTGTTTGCAGATGATGTGAAATTAATGAGGAGAATCACATCGGATGAGGACCAAGCAGGACTTCAAAGAGACCTGGACAGGCTTGACATCTGGTCTAGCAACTGGCTTCTCGAATTTAATCCCACCAAATGCAAAGTCATGAAGATCGGAGAAGGGCAAAGAAGACCGCCGACAGACCACAGGCTAGGTGGACAAAGGCTACAAACCTCATCATAGGAGAAAGACCTCGGGGTGAGTATAACGCCAAGCACGTCTCCGGAAACACACATCAACCAGATAACTGCGGCAGTATATGGGAGACTGGCAAACCTAAGATTAGCGTTCCGTTACCTTAACAAGGAATCGTTCAAGACACTGTACACCGTGTATGTCAGGCCCATACTAGAGTATGCAGCTCCAGTCTGTAACCCACATCTGTAACAAGTGGTGTTCCACAGGGATCAGTCTTAGGTCCGTTGTTGTTCATAATATATATCAATGACCTTGATGAGGGAATTACTAGTGATATGAGCAAATTCGCCGATGACACGAAGATAGGTAGGATAATTGATTCAAACGTAGATGTCAGGGAACTTCAGGAGGATTTAGACAGACTCAATTCCTGGTCAGAAAAGTGGCAGATGCAGTTCAATGTAGATAAATGCAAGGTTCTGAAGCTCGGGAGTGTCCATAACCCAAGCACTTATAAGTTAAATAACGTAGAACTTAGCCATACAGATTGCGAAAAGGACTTGGGGGTTATGGTAAGCAGCAACCTTAATAAGCAATGCCTAAGCGTACGTAATAAGGCAAACAGATTACTGGGATTTATATCAAGAAGTGTAAGCAACAGAAGTCCAGAGGTTATATTACAGCTTTATGCATCGTTAGTAAGGCCTCACCTAGATTACGCAGCTCAGTTCTGGTCTCCATATTACAGAATGGATATTAATTCGTTAGAAAACATTCAGCGTAGAATGACTAAATTATTACATAGCATTAGAAATCTTCCGTATGAAGAAAGATTGAAGACCCTAAAATTACATTCACTTGTAAGACGTAGAATGAGGGGAGACATGATCGAGGTATACAAGTGGAAAATGGGTATTAACAAAGGGGATATAAATAAGGTCTTGAGGATATCTCTCCAAGAGAGAACCCGCAATAATGGATTCAAGTTAGATAAGTTTAGATTTAGAAAGGATATAGGAAAGTATTGGTTTGGAAATAGGGTAGTTGATGAGTGGAACAGTCTGCCTAGTAGGGTTATTGAAGCAAGGACCTTGGGTAGTTTTAAATTTAGGTTGGATAAATTCATGAGTGAGATGGGTTGGATTTAAGTGGGACTCGCACATGAGTAAATAGAATTGTCAAAGCTTATTTCTTGGGTAGCATTGCAAATTGGGTTAAGCAAGTATTGTGTTAGTTGGACGGATTGTGAAGGACCTGCCTAGTATAGGCCAACAGACCTGCTGCAGTGTTCCTCCTTTCTTATGTGTATGTTCATATAAAGCTCATGGAGCAGGGAGAGCAGAGACCCAGTAGCGGACAGCGAAGAGGCGGGGCCAGGAGCTGAGTCTCGGCCCCTGCAACCACAATTAAGTGAGTACAATTAGGTGAGTACACCCACATGCACACACACACACGCACACACAAGAACGTATGCACATATGCGCGCACGCACTCACGCACACCTACGCACGTACACACACGTACACACACACGCACGCACACACACACACACACACACACACACACACACACACACACACACACACACACACACACACACACAAAGCCCATGTAGCAGGAAGAGTGAAATAGTAGCGACCAGTGAAGAGGCGGGGCCAGGAGCTGTGAATCGACCCTTGCAACCACAACTAAGTGAGTACACAAACACCTACATCAAAAGCCATATCTGATCCAGAGTTGTTTTTGAGTCACAGCAAGAGGAAAGCAACTGTTAAGGACTAGGTAATTAGGCTGAGGAAGGAAGAGGAGCTCACAAAGAGCGACCAGGAAGTATGTGAAGAGCTTAATACAAGATTTAATGAAGTAATCACAGTGGAAAGAGGCGGTAGGGTGCACCATCAAGTGCTAGCCACACTGCATATAACCAAGGAAGAGGTGAAGAAACTGCTAGGTGAACTAGATACCTCAAATTAATGGGACCTGAGAGAGGGAGCAGAGGAACTGTGTGCCGCTAGCAGCAATCTTCAATAAATCTATTGACACAGAACAACTGCTTGAAGTGTTTAAGACAGCAAATGTAGTTCCAATTTTTAAGGAAGGAGACAGACAGGCAGAATTAAACTACGGACCAGCATCACTGACTTGTATAGTATGTAAAGTCATGGTAAAGATTATCAGGAGAAGTGGTAAAGCACTAATACATGACAATCACCATGGCTTCGGAGATAGGGAATCCTGTGTCACTTGAGTTCTACGACAAGGTAACAGATGTAAGACAGAAGAGAGAGGGATGAGTAGATTGCATCTTTTTGGACTGTAAGAATCTTTCAACACAGAAATACACAATAGAGTGGTTCAAAAACTAGAGGAGCAGGCAGGAATAGTAGGGAATAGCATTGCAGTATATCAGGGAATACCTGACAGGAAGGAAACAACGAGTCTTGGTACGTGTTTAGGTGTCAGAATGGGCTCATGTGTCGAGTGGGGTTCCACAAGGGTCAGTCCTAGGTCCGGTGTTGTTTTTTGTATGTGTGAATGATATGACGGAAGGAATAAATTCAGAGGAGTCCCTGTTCGCTGATGATGTGAAACTAATGAGGAGAATACAAGCAGACGAGGATTAGGTAAGATTACAAGGGTATCTGGACAGGTTGCAAGTTTAACCCCATCAAGTGCATAGTTATGAAGCTTGGGGAAGGACAAAGAAGACAGCAGACAAAGTACAGGCTCGGTCGTCATAGGCTGAAAATCTAAATCAAGGAAAAGGATCTTGGGTGAACATTATACCGAGCACGTCCCCTGAAGCTACAATCATATGGGCGCCTGGCAAACCTGAGAATAGCATTTCGACGTATAAGAAAGGTGTACGTCAGGCCCATATTGAAGTATGCAGCACCAGTATGGAACACACAACTGGTCAAACTCGTCAAGAAATTGGGGAAAGTGGAACAGTTTGCAACAAAACTAGTCCGGGAACTCAACCTGATGACACTAGAGGATAGGAGGGATAGGGAGGACATGATAACGATATATAAAATACAGAGGAAAATTGACAAAGTGGACAGTGCTAGAATGTTTCAGAGATGGGACACCGTAACAAGGGGCTACAACTAGAAGTTGAAAACTGAGATGAGCCATAGGATGTTACGAAGTATTTCTTTAGCCATAGAGTTGTCAGGAAGAGGAATAATCTGGAGAGTGAAGTAGTGTAGGCAATATCTATATATAGCTTTAAGATGAATAGGGCTCACAAACCACGGTACAGGTGGGGATTGAACTCGCGGCTAGAAAGTCGTAAAATTAAAGACCGGCGCGTTAGCCACTGGGCCAGCTGGCTACAATAAGATTCATCTGGCCCAGTGGCTAACAAGCCGGTCTGGAGTTGAAGCCGCGAGTTCATCTCCGCCCATACCGTGGTTTGTTCGCAGTCGTGTCATTACCATTTCGTGAGTCATGAATATAGCTTGGAGAGTGACATATTAGCGTGAATCGACCCCTGCAACCACATGTAGGTGAGTACACACACTCACATACACACACTCACATACACACACAGACACACACACACACTAAGTATCGACCCCTGCAACCAAAATTAGGTGAGTACATTCACACACACACACACACACACACACAAGAGCTTCAAACTCTAGGGATTAACCCGTGTTTGGATAAGTATAACTACGTTTATTTTGCATGCGAAGAACAGTTAACTCAAAGTGAGAGGAAAGTTGTGCCTCGTAGGTAGTTTTTAAGTATCTTGTGTCGAGGAAGTTCTAGATACGTCTGAACATTGTAAATTTCTTGCCTCTTCTTGCTAACAAGACTCACAACTTGTTTAATTTTTATAATCACTGCGGACTAAACTTTTAAAACTTCCTGGGTATCATTAACATCACTAAATGTTTTGTGTCTTTTATTCATTCACACTTCACAATTCGGATCGTAGATAGGTATTATTTAAGGGAGGGAAGGAAGGTTTGTTCAGATAGCTTTGGAAGCATCCAGCAGGCGAGTGTGACCATCTTCCAGTGGAGTAGAGACAGTTGCTTCAAAGGGCTTCACGAGCACTGTTATAATAAACAACGTATAATTTCTGGATTCATGGATCCGAATAACACAACTTGAGTCCTGGAAACGGGTATTACAGTGCCTGAACTCTGTACGAGTGGCGAATATGTTACAATTTGGAGGGTCATTTGAGTTGTAGTATCTGCTCGCTACTGGCAAGATAGTTAATAAATTCATCATTGGGGAATATTTACGTTTTTCTGGTCATTCTATATTGGTAGGAGTCGACTGATTAGGTAAACTAGACGTATTTCAGTCGCTGCTCGATACGACAAAGGTATTAGAAGGCGGTCATAAAGTTTCGAAATTTAAATATCTAGATTAATACGTGTGTGTATGTTTGTGCATATGAGTTTCTGTATATGTAAATTTATATATACATAAATTACTTGTCTGTAAGAGTTTACGAGAAATTTAATGTTTTTGTAAAAAGTAAATGTATATGTAATTTTTGAGTATGTATGCGTCTGTAGATGCATGCTTATGCATATGTGTGCATAAACACGTACACACACACACACACACACACAGAGGAAGGAAGGTGGAGAGTTCACCAGAAACGACCAAGAAGTATGTGAGGAGCTCAACATGAGATTTAAAGAAGTATTTACAGTGGAGACAGAAAGGTCTCCAGGAAGTCAAAATAGGGAGGTGCACCAACAAGGGATACAACAAGTGCTGGATGAAATACACAGCCGAGGAGGAGGTGAAGAAGCTGATATGTGAACTTGAGAGAGAACCTAGTAGCGATCAGTGAAGAAGCGGGGCCAGGAGATGAACATAAGAACATAAGAACATAAGAAAGGAGGAACACTGCAGCAGGCCTGTTGGCCCATACTAGGCAGGTCCTTCACAATCCGTCCCACTAACAGAATATTTGCTCAACCCAATTTTCAATGCTACCCAAGAAATAAGCTTTGACAATTCTACCCACTCATGCGCGAGTCCCACTCAAATCCAACCCCTCTCACTCATGAATTTATCCAACCTAAGAACATAAGAACATAAGAAAGGAGGAACACTGCAGCAGGCCTGTTGGCCCATACTAGGCAGGTCCTTCACAATTGTACCCAAGGTCCTAGCTTCAATAACCCTACTAGGCAGACTGTTCCACTCATCAACTACCCTATTTCCAAACCAATACTTTCCTATATCCTTTCTAAATCTAAACTTATCTAACTTGAATCCATTATTGCGGGTTACGAATCCATTATTGTCATGAGTCTCGACTCCTGTAACCACAAATAGGTGAGTAGAAAAGCTCCAGATCTTTTACATTATCTGTGCGTCGTCAGGAGCAAGGCTAGCAACAGATACTAGGAGGTAAAAAATCACTCTGAGACAAGGCAGAAGCCTAATGTTTCAGGTCATGTCACACATAAGAACATAAGAACATAAGAAAGGAGGAACACTGCAGCAGGCCAGTTGGCCCATACTAGGCAGGTCCTTCCAATCCGTCCCACTAACAGAATATTTGCTCAACCCAATCTTCAATGCTACCCAAGAAATAAGCTTTGACAATTCTACCCACTCATGCGCAGTCCCACTCAAATCCAACCCCTCTCACTCATGAATTTATCCAACCTAAATTTGAAACTACCCAAGGTCCTAGCTTCAATAACCCTACTAGGCAGACTGTTCCACTCATCAACTCCTATTTCCAAACCAATACTTTCCTATATCCTTTCTAAATCTAAACTTATCTAACTTGAATCCATTATTGCGGGTTCTCTCTTGGAGATACCCTCAAGACCTTATTTATATCCCCTTTGTTAATACCCATTTTCCACTTGTATACCTCGATCATGTCTCCCCTCATTCTACGTCTTACAAGTGAATGTAATTTTAGGGTTTTTAATCTTTCTTCGTAAGGAAGATTTCTAATGCTATGTATTAATTTAGTCATTCTACGCTGAATGTTTTCTAACGAATTTATGTCCATTCTGTAATATGGAGACCCGAACTGAGCTGCGTAATCTAGGTGAGGCCTTACTAATGATGTATAAAGCTGTAATATAACCTCTGGACTTCTGTTGCTAACACTTCTTGATATAAATCCCAGTAATCTATTTGCCTTATTACGTACGCTTAGGCATTGCTGTCTTGGTTTAAGGTTGCTGCTTACCATCCCCCCCAAGTCCTTCTCAATCTGTATGGCTAAGTTCTACGTTATTTAACTTATAAGTGCTTGGGTTATGGACACTCCCGAGCTTCAGAACCTTGCATTTATCTACATTGAACTGCATCTGCCACTTTTCTGACCACGAATTAAGTTTGTCTAAATCTTCCTGAAGTTCTATGACATCTATGTTTGAATCAATTATCCTACCTATCTTCGTGTCGTCGGCGAATTTGCTCATATCACTAGTAATTCCCTCATCAAGGTCATTGATATATATTATAAATAACAATGGGCCTAAGACTGATCCCTGTGGAACACCACTTGTTACAAGTCCCCATTCGGATTTAACCCCATTTATGCACACTCTCTGCTTCCTATTGGTGAGCCATGACTCGATCCATGACAGCACTTTTCCCCCAATGCCATGAGCTGCCACTTTCTTTAACAGTCTCTGGTGCGGTACTCTATCAAAAGCCTTACTAAAGTCTAAATATACAATATCGAATTCTTTATCGTGATCAACAGCCTCAAAAGCTTTACTGAAGAAGGTTAATAAATTAGATAGGCAGGAACGGCCCCTCGTGAATCCATGCTGGGTATCATTAATCAAATTATGGTTATCTAGATGGCTTCTAATAATATCAGCTATAATTGACTCTAGTAATTTGCCTACAATTGAGGTCAGGCTTATTGGGCGGTAGTTAGACGGTAGTGACTTGTCCCCTGCTTTAAAAATAGGAACTACATTAGCCATCCTCCACATATCAGACACTACACCTGTTTGAAGAGATAAATTAAAAATGTTAGATATTGGTTCACAGAGTTCCATTTTGCATTCCTTAAGAACCCTTGCAAAAGCTCATCAGGACCGGCGATTTATTTTGTTTCAGTCGGTCCAGCTGTTTCATAATCATTTCGCTAGTGACTGTGATATTACATAATTTATCTTCTTCTGGGCCTCTGTAAAAATTAATTACTGGGATATTATTAATGTCTTCCTGTGTGAAAACCGAGAGAAAATAATTATTAAAAATAGAGCACATATCATTCTCCTTGTCAGTAAGATGCCCAAAGTTATTTTTAAGGGACCTATCTTATCCCTAACTTTTGTTCTATAAACCTGGAAAAAACTTTTGGGTTAGTTTTGAATCCTAGCAACTTTAATTTCATAGTCCCGTTTAGCTTTTCTTATTCCCTTTTTAACGTCCCTCTTAATGTCAGTATACTGATTTATAAGATGACCCTCACCTCTTTTTATGCGCCTATAAATTCCTTTCTTCTGCCCTAAAAGATATTTGAGCCTATTATTCATCCATTTTGGGTCATTTCTACTTGATCTAATTTCTTTATACGGGATAAATGTTCTTTGGGCAGCCTGTATAGTGTTAAGAAAACTGTCATATTGATACCTCTCTTCTTCACCCCAGTCCACAGTTGATAAGTGTTCTCTAAGTCCATTATAATCTGCTAAGCGAAAATCTGGGACCATTACTGAATTATCCCTACTATCATACATCCATTCAATGCTAAAGGTAATTGACTTGTGGTCGCTTGAGCCGAGTTCTCTGTAATTTCTAAATTATTAACAAGGGTTTCCTTGCTTGCCAGAACCAAGTCAAGTAGGTTATTTCCCTTGTAGGTTCTGTTACAAACTGCTTCAAAAGCAATCCTGAACTACTTCTAAAAGTCGTTAGATTCTAAATTCCCTGTCATGAAATTCCAATCAATCTGACTAAAGTTAAAGTCCCTAGAATTACTACGTTATCTTGTCTTGTGGCCTTAACAATTTCCTCCCAAAGTAGTCTCCCTTGTTCCCTATCTAAGTTTGGAGGACGGTAAATCACGCCTAAAATCAATTTTTCACACCCTCTGAAAATTCTATCCAGACAGACTCTGTATGTGTTAATTCAGACTTTATACCCGTTTTTATGCAACAATTTAAATGATCACGGACATAGAGTGCCACACCCCTTTCCGATACTTCTGTCTACTTGGAACAATTTAAAACCCTGAATGTGACATTCGGCAGGCAAGTCCGATTTTTCATATTAAACCATGTCTCAGTTATTGCAAAAACATCAATATTACCCGTACTTGCAACTAATCTCAACTCGTCCATCTTATTCCTAGCACTACGACTATTGGTGTAATATATAATAAGAGACCCTCCTTTATCTTTACCCTTCCTGCTCATCTCTGATTTTCCACTATACCTATTACTGTCCTTGTCATCTAGTGTCACTAGCTTTCCACTATCCACCATATTCTGCCTATTACTAGTTCTCCTACAACTTATAATATTACTACACTGGGACTTCTCTGTTTTCCCCAAAACCCATACCACTAACTATTTCTAGTTTAAAGCCCTAACAGCTCCCTCCACTGCAGTTGCCAGTGCCCCCACCCCAGACCTGGATAAGTGAACCCCATCCCTGGCATACATGTCATTTCTGCCATAGAAGAGGTCCCAGTTGTCAATGAATGTTACTGAATTTTCCTTACAGTATTTGTCCAGCCAGCAATTGACCAATTGCCCTGGACAGCCATTCATTTCCAACTCCTCTCCTTGGCAAAATACCACATATGACAGGGTTCCCACCTCTTCCTAATTATGTCTATTGCTGACCTAAACCTGCTAGTCAGGTCCTCACTCCTACGTCTGCCAACATCGTTGCCTCCAGCACTGAGACAGATAATAGGATTGCTCCCATTCTGTGTTGGTGCCATCATCTCATCAACTACCTCGAGGTAGTTAATGACTGTTGGCCAAAGGCTTGAAGTGGCCATTGCCTTCTTACCTCTGTCACGACTGTGCATCGTTACATGTAATTGTACAGGCCTATTACCTCCTTATTTTAGTGATCTATATTTCTCTTTATTTCCGTTCACTCATGTCAACATCCTAGGAACTTCTGAAAATGCCACCTTGCTACAGGCATTCCTGTCATGCTTTTAAAGTAGCTGGAGCTTGTCTCTGATCCTTCTTCATCGTGGTGTTTCTCACTGCATTCGTCTCCAGGCTGCTTCTTTACCTCAATTTATTCTTTCCTGATTCTGTATGGCCGTAGATATTTAGGATGGTCAGGTAGAGTTAGATCTGGTCCCCTCGTGCATTTACCTTCATGGATCGAATTTATTGTGTACTTAGCTATGTTTTGATTGTTGCAAGATGATTCTGCCTTGATGCTGACCTCTCCACAGCCTTGCTCCACAATGTTAACGACGTTGGCTATCTGTGTACTGGCACTTTCAGGGCATATGAGTGGAATTGGGATCTTTTGTTTGTCCGCCATAGAGTGTTTCGTGATATTTTTAGTTTTTATTTCAACTGAATTTCTATGATCTTGCAGTGGCACTGCAAACAATTCATGCCTTGTGCGTGATGATTACGTATTGTTGTGTAACTGGGCTTGAAGAATATCGACTACACGAGGGTCTTTAAGTTTGTTTATTGGTCAAGTTCTTGGCTACTGCGTCACAACCTTGTATCTTTCTTGGATAGGCTATTTAGAATGTCGTAGATGTTAGGCTCATTTGTAATTATTCACGAATAACCATCACATAGGAGAAAGAAATTATATTGCAACGTTTCGGTCCGACTGGGACTATTTACTAGTCACTCTAACACAAGAAGATGAGGGAGCCAGTATATAGGAGAGGAGGGAAGGGTGGGATAAAGAGAGGAGGTAAGAAGGAAGTGGAGAAAGTAGTGATAGGGGTTATACTGGTAGTGGAAACAGTAATAGAAGAAGTAGTAGCAGTAGATGTAGTAGAAAAGTAAGTCAAAGAACATTAGCAGGAGCGCTAATGGCCTACAAGGATGGGGCCAAAAATCTAGGCAGAAGAAAGGAAGACAAAGAAAATATGGGAAATGAGAAGAGGTAGGAAGCAGAGGAGAAGATGAAAATCAGGTCAAGTCACAAGTGTTCTGAAGTTTGGAGCATTTGACAATGTACTGAGAAAGAGACAAAGCCAGGAATAAGACTTCATATTAAGAAAGTTGTGTATAAGGAATGCTTCAACAAAACGGAGGACCAGTTAATAGGATGCCTGTGAAGTCTAACATGACAAAAAAAAAACGATTATTGGTGTCGATAAGTCAAACCCTTTTTTTTTTTTTTTCAAGTCTGTCAGATAGAGAGCGACCAGTTTCTTCAAATTACTGGAGAGGAGAAGAGGAACAGGAAATGGAGTATACTCCAAAGGCGTCAATAGCTGGAGGAGAGGTACGAACTAGATTACTGCGAAGGGTATTCGTTTGGCGAAAAGTGAATTTGATGTCTAAGGAACGGAGAGATTGATGAAATTAGAGAGACTGGAGGTATAGGTAAGTCAAGTCAGAGAACAGATTTAACAGGAGAGTTTGGGAGAGAAGAAGGTCCGTTTAGCATGTGAGAAGGAAGAGCTTAGAAATAGGAAAGGTAAGACGAGAGAAGGAATTGCGAAAGTGGAAATTTCTAATTCAAGGAACGAGAGTCACAAATGCGGAAGGGGCGGAGAAAAGGCGAAATGAGAACACTTGACATAGGAAGCATGGTAAGAAAAGTAGTGAATGTAGATGCTACTGTGCATGGGATAAACGGAAAGCGAAAAGCCCTGTTGCTGCAAAACTAAGGATATGTACATCAAGGAAAGGAAGCAAAGAGTTAGATTACCATTCAGCTTTATACTACTTGAATGGAATAAGCAAGATTGTTAGGGGCATCGAGAAATGGTTGGAAGAGACTAGATTCATGGCTCCCTCACCTTCGCGTCTTAGTGTGAATTAGTAAATGGTCCTAGTGGACCGAAACGTCGTCATAGTTTCTTTCTTTATGTGGGGTTATTTGTGTATTGTTTTAGTCATGGTATTGTGCCTTTGTTTTCATCATGTGTAATTAATTTTTATAATATTATGTATGTTTCCACAAGAGTACAAAATATTAATATTCATTTTTGTCTTAAAATGTACACAAACCTATGTACATACACTTGCATACTATATTACCCGAGTATAAAATAAGAGCATTATTTGTTCTCCTATGAGCATTGATTCGTTAAATGTATCAACTGATTAACTGTAGTGCTGTCTATGTTATTCCTCCTCTGTTCTTCTATCTTACTGTGTTCCAGTCTCTTGTGAGATACTGTGCAAAATGTTTTCTTACAACCCAAAAGTATACAATCCAACATGTCTCTCTCTCTCTCTCCCTCCCTCTTATACTCTTCTCCCTAACTTTGCATACTACGCAAATCAACGACACTGGTCAGTAATTTAATGCTTATTGACTGTCCCCTTTTTCTTAAATATTTAGACTACATTTGCTGTTTTCTTCACCTTCATGTACCCCATTGTCACTGACTTGTTGAAGATTACATTAGTTGTCCACATAAATCTTCTGCTCCCTCTCTCAGGACCCGTGGAGAGATGATTAGTTTCTTCACCTCCACTCTCGTTGTTTGTATTATGTCCACCATTCATTGGTACTCATTTCCTCAGTAATTCTCGGGAAATATTGCTGTTTCCAATGAGATAATCTCCTAAAATCTTTGGTTCAGCTCCTTGATTTTCCTGTTATTTCAAGTGAGCTCCACTCCTTCCTTCTTCAGCATTATTACCTGGCTATTCATTGTTTTTTCTTATGTGGCTGTATGGCAACTTTGGTTCAGACTTGGGTTTTGATGCTGTCATTCTCAAACCTTCGTCCAGCCATTCTTTTTATCATCCATATTTCTTATTGGCTCCTCTGGTCGCTTTCCTATCATCCAGCATTTCTTGTTTTTATATATTTCTACACTTTGGCACGTCAAAGTCACTTAGAGAGAATACAAGGTCAGCCTTGTTGGCTCGTCTCTTCTGTTTCCAGATTTGTCTTTGACATTCTGTTGCATGAAAATTTCCATTGCCACCTCCAGCAGCTTAGCCTCTTCTTTTCCAGCCCCTCCCCCATGTGGCTCCAGATTCTCCCAGTTTAATTATTTGTGGTTAAATTCTGCTATTGTGTTGTCGTTATACTCCTGACTGGGTATCTTGCTGTTTAATGGTAAATTGTACATCATTGCTATCGCAACAATGCATCCCTAGCTCTGTATGTCTATAGTATGTAATCATTTGATTCCTCTCCATTCCTTTCATCTTCTCTAAAATCCATATACCTCTCCTTTTTTGTTTCCTCAGTTCTTTCTCATTATATAATGTCATGGTGGGAATATTGCATCTGTTATCACTTCTGTGAGCTTTGTCTCGATTAGTGGCATGACCTCAAGGATTTCACCACCATTCACTTTTTTCATTTCTTAGCTAGTTTTTTGCTGTTTCACCTGTATTTGTTTATTACAATTTCAGTTTCCTTTCGTTTACTTTGCTTAGATTTTTGGCTAGGTGTTCCCATGTTCCTTACCCATATAGATGATGTATAGGGATAAGGGTGAGGGCTGGATGTGGGGAGAGATCCTGTATGGAAGGAGATTGGGTGGAGAAGAAGGGCAGGGTTAGGAATGAGAATTTAGGTGGGGAGGATGAGGCATAGGTTATAGTTTACTTTGAGGCATTTTATTTGAATTTGAAGTGAGGCTATGAGTTGATGGATTGTGTGGGTCTGAACTTCGTGTACACAGTAAGGTTGAACTTCTATACGGTGGGGGTGAACGTGGTGTCTCACTGGATACGAAGCATCTTCGTTGGTCATTGCGTTTGCTGGTTGTCTTTCCTGTCGTTGACGTCTTTATATTGTCTCAATTAGCAGCTGCCTCTCTTATACTGCGCACAATTCTCATCAGTGAAATCCGTTTCATGGTCCTGTCTTGTGCCATTTCTGTTGCAAGGGTCAATTTGACTGATCATATTTTGTCCCATATGTACCTTCCAGTTTTCTGAAAATTTGATACCTTCAGCTCCTGAGCCTCACCACTTGTCTGTCCAATGATACATCGAATATCCCTTTCATCCATTGCTACATCTCATCCTTTGACCTCCATTCGGCCTCTTGATGGACATGAATAATCAACGATTACCTTTCTGCATCTCATTTCAAATATATCCCGAGTTTGTTGTCGTTTTCATTAGTTCCTTTTCTGCAGTCCTTACATCTCACGGTTCCTTAAGATCTTTTCCTCAAACTCTTTTATTTCTCCTTTTTCCCTTCCTTCTCTCTACCCACCTTTTTCAAATGGTTTTGTCTCCACCTCTCAGTTCTTTCTCCTCTAGGTCCATAGTCATTTTCTTTAGCAGCAAAAGCAGCTTTTCTTTTCTCTCTTGCTTGCAGACCATGGAACTTTCTTCCCCAATCATCATCCATCATGTATTCGAATCCAGCCAATATTATTTCCTTCTATGTCCACTGATATCCCGAGTCTTCCTCCTCTAATTGTGCTGGAAGCTGCTGTGACGAGAGTAGTATAACAGTGAAGGTAGCATTGTGTGTGTGATGGTACACTCTGAGACAAAGAAACGTGTGAGAAAAGTGAAATTAGTGAGAGAAGAGCAGTGATTTAGAGCATATGAGCAAATGCCAGAAGGTTAGTAAGTGGGCATTGTAAGGGTAAAGAAGAGAGAGTGAGCGAGTAAAACCAAAGCATGAGAAGAAGTAGTGAGGGTGAAGAATACAAGCAGGAAATAATAAAAAAGTATATTAAAAGACTTCTCAATGATCATTTACTTCATGCCTTAACGACTATTTTGGAATGCCATTTCAGAAAAAAAAATGATTTCTAGACAACGAAGTAAAGAGGCCAATACAAAGCTGCAACTCACTGATGGCTGGAGCCATCAGTGAGAACCTAAACCAGTGCTAATAATCAATTGATATTGCGTGATTCTGCGCTGTAACGAGGTAGCGTAGTATCGTACAGATCTTGAAACCTATTACGAAGGGAGAAAATACACGGAATGAAAGAAAAACCTGTAAATAGAAGGAAGGAGAGAGAAGTGAGGTATATGAATGAAAGAGAGGAAAAAATGAGAAAAGATGAGAAAGGAATGATAGATTAACGATGGAAAATAAAAGAGCGATAGATTGGAAATAAAAACAATAGATGGAACGGTAGTAGTGTAGATGGGACGGTAGTGGTGTAGATGGGACTGTAGTGGTGTAGATGGAATGGTAGTGGTGTAGATGGGACTGTAGTGGTGTAGATGGGACGGTAGTGGTGTAGATGGGATGGTAGTGGGGTAGATGGGACGGTAGTGGTGTAGATGGGACGGAAGTGATGTAGATGGGATGGAAGTTATGTAGATGGGACGGTAGTGGTGTAGATGGGATGGTAGTGGTGTAGATGGGATGGTAGTGGTGTAGATGGGACGGTAGTGGTGTAGATGAGACGGTAGTGGTGTAGATGGGATGGTAGTGGTGTAGATGGGATGGTAGTGGTGTAGATGGGACGGTAGTGGTGTAGATGGGACGGTAGTGGTGTAGAAGGGATGGTAGTGGTGTAGATGGGATGGTAGTGGTGTAGATGGGATGGTAGTGGTGTAGATTTGACGGTAGTGGTGTAGATGGGACGGTAGTGGTGTAGATGGGATGGTAGTGGTGTAGTTGGGATGGTACACCTGGAGTATACCTAGAGAGGGTTTCGGGGGTCTGGTCTGAGACCAGACCTCGTGGTGGATGAGGGTCTGATCAACCAGGCTGTTACTGCTGGCTGCACGCATACTGACGTACGAACCACATCCCGGCAGGTCAGGTACTGACCTTATGTGCCTGTCCAGTGCCTTCTTGAAGATAGCCAAGGGTCTATTAGTAATCCCTCGTATATATGCTGGGAGGCAGTTGAACAGTCTTGGGCCCCTGACATTTATTGTGTTGTCTCTCAGTGTACTCGTGGCACTCCTGCTTTATAACCAATTACTCGCATGTCCCTCATAAGTGCTGTTGAAGTATTTATGGACAGGCTGAGGGAATGTTACATCTCCTGCCGAGTCTTTTGCTTTCATAGGGAGTGATTTTCGTGTGCAAGTTTGGTACTAATAACTCTAAGATTTCCCAAGTGTATATTATTATGTATCTTTCTCGCCTGCATTCCAAGGAATACAAATCAAGAGACTTCAGCCGTTCTCAGTAATTTAAGTGCCTTATCGTGCTTATGTGTGCCCTCAAAGTTCATTGTACACTCTCCAGGTCAGCAATTTCGCCTGCCTTGAAGAGGGCAGTTAGTGTACAGCAGTATTGCAGCCTTGAAAGAACAAGTGATTTGAAGAGAATCATCATGGGCTAGTCGTCCCTAGTTTTGAAGGTTCTCATTATCCATCCTATCATCTTTTTAGCAGATGCGGTGATACATTGTTGTGATCTTTGAAGGCGAGATTTTCTGACAATATCACTCCCAGGTCCTCACATTACTTTTTCGCTCTATTGTATGGTTAGAATTTGTTGTATACCCTGACACAGTTTTTATTTCCTCAAGTTTTCCATATCTGAGTAGTTGAAATTTCTCTTCATTGCACTTCATATTGTTTTGATGGCCCATTTGAAGATTTGGTTGATGTCCACTTGGATTCTTGCGGTATCGTCGATGGAGGACACTGTCATGGCAATCCAGGTGTCATCCGCAAAGGAAGACACGGAGCTATAGCTTACATCTCTGTCTATGTTAGATATGAGGATGAGGAATAGGATGGGAGCGAGTACTGTGCCTTGTGAAACAGAGCTTTCACTGTAGCTGCCTCGGACTTTACTGTTTACTATTACTCATTATGTTCTATTTGTTAGGAAGTTATAGATCCATCTACCAACTTTTCCTGTTATTCGTTTATCACACATTTTGTGTGCTATTACACAGTGGTCACACAGACTTTTGCAAAGTATGTGTATACTACATCTGCATTTTGTTTATCCTCTATAGCATCCAGGACCTTGTCATAGTGGTCCAGTAGCTGGGACAGGCAGGAGCGACCTGCTCTAAACCCATGTTGCCCTGGGTTGTGTAATTGATGGGTATCTAGGTGGTTGGCGATCTTGCTTCTTAGAACCTTTTCAAAGATTTTATGATATGGGATGTTAATGCTATCGATCTGTAGTTTTTTGCAATTGCTTTACTGCCACCTTTATAGTGTGGGGCTATGTCTGTGACCATGCTCCCTCTCCATAGAATGCTGAAGGCACAGGCACAGGGGCTTCTTGCAGTTGTTGATGAACACAGAGTTCCATGAGTCTTGGCCTTCGGCAGAGTGCATGGGCATGCCATTTATTGCCTTTTCAAAGTCTTGTGGTGTTAAGATTATATCAGAGATTTTTGAGATGACCAAGTTTTGGGTCTCGTTCATGAAGAATTCATTTAGATTGTCGACCCTTAGTCTGGGCAGCGGCTCGCAGAACACTGAGTCGTATTGGGACTTTAATATTTCACTCATTTCTTTGCTGTCATCTGTGTATGTCCCATCTCGCCTAAGCAGGGCCCAATACTGCATGTTGTTTTCCTTAGATTTGGCATAAGAGAAGAAGTATTTTTTTTTTCATTTTCTTTTATGGCTTATAGTTCTTCCTGGGATTCTTGTCTCCTGTAAGATTCCTTCAGCTTTAGTTCGATATTTCCTATTTCACTGACCAGGGCCTCCCTTCGTATTTCAGATATATTGGCCCCTTCTTCGCCTTCGTCTGTATAGGGAGCGTTTCTCTCTTTCTAGTTTACATCGTCTCTTTCTTTCTCTTAATGGAATGTGCCTTGAGCAGACCTCAAGAGCCAGAGTTATTTTTTTCTGGGCAAAGATTAGGATGCGTGTTGTTTAGGATATCTTCCAGCGTGTTTCATTTGGGACATGGTTGAATTTTGCGAAGGCATCCTCATGACTGATCATATTTTGCTGGTCAGGAGCCCTGTGCATACATGTCTGTACCTCTATTATTTTGTGATCTAAGTGTATTGTCTTTGATACGGTTATATTACGTATCAGATCGTCGTTGTTAGTGAAGATGAGATCCAGAATATTTTCTAGTCTTGTAGGCTCTAAAATGTGCTGGTTTAAGGTGAATTTGGTGCAGAGATTTAATAGCTAGTGCGTGTGTGTGTGTGTGAATTTTCATCTCAGTTGCCTCCTGGGGTGATCTCTTCTAAAATATTATTTGCTACACTCCTCCATTTTAGGTGTCTCAAGTTGAATTCTCCCAGTAGCAAGATGTTTGGGGCAGGAGTTGGGTGATTTTCCAGACAGTGGTCAATTTTCAAAAGCTGTTCCTGGATTTGCTGGCAAGTTGCATCCGGAGGCTTTTATACATCCACAATGACAAGGTTACATCATTTGAGGTGTTTAGTAATTCTGAAGCAAATGAGCGAATCTGTGACGTACAAGCCACCCCTCCCCTCCCTTGTTGCCTGTTGAGTCTGAATCGGTTATAACCTGGGATCCATAGTTCGCTGTCAAAATGATCTTTTATGTGTCTCTGTAAAAGTTGCAAACATTGCATTTGACTGTGAGCAGTCCCTTGATGTAAGGAATTTTGTTATTTGTTGACAGCTTTATACCCTGTATGTTTGCAAAGATAAATGTCGTTATACTGATGGAATTTAGGAGTGTTTTATTTGCTGGCTTTAATATCTGTTGTTTTGGAGTGGAGGCCAATAACTGCATCTGCTCCAGAAGTGTTTTCAGTTGGTGTAAGATTTCTGTCATTTCTTGCCAGTCTTTTTTCCTTCCTGGCACTAAAAACCTCCTTCTCTGGAGAGGTTATGGCTCCCCTCTTTTGTTTCCAATAGTCTGGCTGGTCTGTGTCTTCTTGTCCCCTTCAGATTATGTGCCTGGCAGTATACGTTGTAGCATTTTCTTTCATGGAGTGACGAGTGACACATTTCAAGGTGAAATAAGTTACAGGAAGAGGAGTTGCACCCTCATGTTGTCATGTGGGTGCGGCATTCTTTGGGATGATCAAAGGTGCATGTTCCACCTGTTTCACCAGATATACCATGGTTGCAGATACCCAAGGCATAGAATTTGCATAGATTGGAATTTTGTTTCCAATAATTTTTTGTTGCTGCGTTCGCTGCTGGTGCATTTTTTTCTGTTTGCCCTCTACCTACCGCCCCTGTATGGACATCAGGAGCTTACACCAGTTTTACTGGTAATGTGTCAACACTATTTCCTGAGGCATTTTTCCCTTTTGTTCCATCTCCAGAAGTATCGCTATTTTGTACCTCTGTAAATTGAATAACGTTGTCTTTACCTGTTTCATCACCAGGGCAACTATCTACATTTGGTGTGTTGTCCTCCAGGACAACACTAGCACCCTCTGGAGCACTGTCTTCCAGGACAACACTAGCACCCTCTGGAGCACTGTCTTCCAGGACAACACTAGCACCCTCTGGAGCACTGTCTTCCAGGACAACACTAGCACCCTCTGGAGCACTGTCTTCCAGGACAACACTACCCCTCTGGAGCCTGTCTTCCAGGACAACACTAGCACCCTCTGGAGCACTGTCTTCCAGGACAAGACTAGCACCCTCTGGAGCACTGTCTTCAGGACAACACTAGCACCCTCTGGGCACTGTCTTCAAGACAACACTAGCACCCTCTGAGCCCTGTCTTCAGGACAACACTAGCATCCCTCTGGAGCCCTGTCTTCCAGGAACACTAGCACCCTGGAGCACTGTCTTCAGGACAACATAGCAAACCTCTGGACCTGTCTTCAGGACCACTACCCTCTGACACTGTCTTCCAGGACAGCCCCATCCAACCCACTCATTTTATTTTCCCAGCTGTCATGCCAGGCTGACATGTCTTTCAACTAGAATATTTTATCGGTGTTCTTGTCTTTTAATATAGATGTAATTTCCTCATAAAGGTGTATCATGTTTGGACACACACTAAAACATTTCTCAGATTTTATATCAAAGGTGGTCCCTGGATTAAAGTTCCTGCATGACCCATGGGACCATTTACAACAGAGTTTGCATACAATCCAGGCATGACGTTGTCTGTTACCCTTTCTGCAGACTACACAGATAGTCTGGAAGTTGAAGCAGATAGACAGAGTTCATGTGAATAAGATCGGGGAAAGCCAGATCTGAGAACTGACCGAAAAATGAGGAGTGAGAACAATTAACACTGTGAACACGGGAGTGTAAGCAGATGTGGGAGCTATAACAATGAGAGCATCAGGGCGAGTGAGATTAGAAGCTAGAACAGAGCAAGGATAAGGCAGTGAGAACATAAGGCGAGTGAGATTAGGGAAGTTAGAACAGAACAAGGATAACAAGGCAGTGAGAACATGGGGCGAGTGAGATTAGGGAAGCTAGAACAGAACAAGGATAAGAAGGCAGTGAGAACATGAGGCGAGTGAGATTAGGGAAGCTAGAACAGAACAAGGATAACAGGGCAGTGAGAACATGGGGCGAGTAAGATTAGTGAAGCTAGAACAGAACAAGGATAACAGGCAGTGAGAACATGGGGCGAGTGAGATTAGGGAAACTAGAACAGGGCGAGGAGAACAATGCAGTGGAAAGGAGAACATAGGAGTGAGAGCTGCAAGGCGCACACATAAAATAGCCTGGCTCTTTGTCTTGGTGGTGATGCCAGGGCTCATTAAGGAGGAGATAAAACAGAGAGCACCCCAGAAGGAAAGAGAAGGAAGGGTGAATACAGATTAAGAAAGATGAATAGAGAAGGCAGAGAGGAAATGTTGTAAGGAGTAAGAGTAGAATAAAGAGAGGAGGAAGAAAGAGGAGGAAAAATGTTGAAAATGGCCAGGGAGGAAGAAAACGGAAGAATAATTATAGGAAAGAAAAGGGAAGAAGGAAGTAAGGGAGATTAGGGATGAAAGAATAGAGAGAAAAATGGAAATCATTGAGGTGTGTGAAGAAGAAA
This sequence comes from Cherax destructor, assembly GCA_009830355.1. Classification (NCBI taxonomy): domain Eukaryota; kingdom Metazoa; phylum Arthropoda; class Malacostraca; order Decapoda; family Parastacidae; genus Cherax; species Cherax destructor. Next base: position 20,512 of record WNWK01003887.1, read on the forward strand.
AAGATAAGATGAAGATAGTGTGGGTGAAATGGGGAAGAAAATGGGAGGAAGAAATTAAGAGTGCAAGTAAGAAGAAGGAATGATAAGAAGAGAAAAGAATGAGGATGAAAATAAAGAAATGCAAGTAAAAAGAAACACGAGAGAGTAAGAGTTGGAAGGTCTGGCAGGAGCGATAAATATCTTAAGAACGAAGGACAGAAAATTGGCTATGAATATCTCATTGTTATTGTTGAAAATTAGTTTTTTGGTTGATGCTTTTGGCTGATGTCTTTGATCATTAGCCTGATGCAACTGACACATGTGCAATGTTTCTACATCTTTACTTGTAGATGTTTCACCCATCCAGTGACTTTATCAATACAATACTTGGACTTACTCTGAAGACTTTAGAAATATTTACAGAAGACAGTGAAAGATAAGGTAATCATCCTAGAAGCAGGTGATGATTACTGTTATCTTGAAGAATCTGAAGTACAGACAGGAAGATTCGCCCTATATACTAGTCAGATAAGGTACAGCAAAGGGAGGTATTGTCACTGGTAGGCGGGATTCCCCAGTGGAAGTATGTCATGCCCAAGAGTTGGACCAAGAGCTAGGAGGTAGGTTGTGGAAATGTCCTCTGTACCAAGATTCCATGATGCTTCTGTGTCTGATATGCGAGTTACCCTTGGCCCCGTGGCCTGGCTGGCAAAACTCTCGCTTCACACGCTGAGGGCCTGGGTTCGATTCCCGGCAGGGTGGAAACATTTCGATGTGTTTCCTTACACCTGCTGTCCTGTTCACCTAGCAGCAAATAGGTACCTGGGTGTTAGTCGACTGGTGTGGGTCGCATCCTGGGGAACAAGATTGAGGACCCCACTGAAAATAAGACAAACAGTCCTCGATGACGCACTGCCTTTCTTGGGTTATCTTGGGTGGCTAACCCTCCTGGGTTAAAACTCCAAATGATATCTTATCTTAGCTTAGCCAGGTGGACAGCGAAATTACACTGAGCCCGCCTTTCTAACAGTCCTGGCAAGGCTGACCACTGATACTTCGAAGCTTCACTGCGGTCAACCATGTCGTCTAGGTGAGTCTTTCACTTTCAGTTAAAATATATCTCGCTGAAAGAAACCAGGAATCTAGAGCTTATCTTTCATGGTCTTCAGGAAGCTTTGAAGCTGATAGTCATAAGGTTTGCTCATCTAACCGAAAGGCATTTATGGCTTTATACAAAGCTCTGGAGAGCGAAACGTTGCCACAATAAAATGTCGCATTAGTATAATGACATTAGGCACTTGTCAGAGCTTTGAAAAGCTCCTGAAGTGAACGTTGCCACAATAAAATGCCGCATTAGTGCGCTTGCACCCTAACTAACAAATTGTCGGTAATTTTACGTGAAACTGTGCCAATAAAAAGCCTTCCTAGTACTTAAGTCAAACTCAGTGGTTCAGAAAATGGGAATTAAGCTCAACATGAGTAATTAAAAATAAATAATTTGTTCCCTCCTCATTAACTAACTTTTGTGCATGCCGTAATATAGGTATTCTGATATACACTCATTTATATAATTTTAAGTTTAATTTTTACTACTTCTAAGCCGATCAGAATATTGCTTTATCATATAGTCCATCTGCAATTTTGTGAACCTAGCAATGTTTTGTCCTAGGCAGTTTTTTGATAGATTTGTTCTCCCATGGAGTCTAACAACAAATTAAGCTTAGTTGCCCAAATTTGATCTTTGGGCAACTGGTGTTTTGCATAAATCCAAATGGCCAATAGTTACCATCTCGAAAATTTAACTTTTGAGAAACTTTTCCTAGAATGATGTATAACTCCTTTTTTTATATATATGTTTTAAGGTAAGGGGCAATTTATTTTATTCATGAAGGGAAATAGATACACAGACAATATTTTACACCTTTGTGAGAAAAATATTAATGAGTGTTATGTGAAATATAATAATTACTTTGACAGTGTTATAAGCGGAAGCTTTTATTTATATCAACTAATGATAGCCTCTTATGTGACCCAACTCTTCATCCAGATAGTCAGAATCAGGAAGACATTCCTCAACATTCTCATAACATTCTCACTTCTCTTTTTTACCTTCCTACTCTTCCTCTGCATCCTCCATTTCGGCAACCTATTCCTCTCTACACTGAACCTCTTCTCAGTTAGCGTACCAATTACAGCAACTGTTTCGACAGAGCAGTTGCAGCATGACGCACTTCTTGACTTTTGTCTTATACTGACAACGAATCACGTCAGTCAGTTCTGATGGTATTGGGTCAATAGTCAATATCGCAGTGATAGGATCCCAGGCAACACCATCTCGGTTTTTTCATCCCAAGTGAGTGATATCAGCATATTCATCGGACGGGGTTACTTATTACGAACGCAAGAAACAATTCCCTGGCTTGCTGTCCGTGTCCTTAGCTAAACTCTTAAGGATCAGCCCAAAGCATTCAAGGTAAACAAAAGCGGTAGTGTTTTTTTATAACCTGTAAATTCCCTTCATCTGATATGTACAGTATTTACAGAGAGCAAAAATCCACTACTAACAGTAAGTTTTTCACCTTAGAATACACAAGAGAGCAGCTCGATCGCTAACGCACTCAGCTCATACACTGAGGTCCGGGGTTCGAATCTCTTCCGGTACTGCTGGAAATAATTAGGCACGTGTTTCCATAAGACACCTGCTGTCCCTGTCCCTGTTCACCCATTAGTTTAAAATGGGTACCTGAGTGTTAGTCGACTGGTGTGGGTCGCATCCTGGGACAAAACTGACCTAATTTGCCCGAAATGCTCAGCATAACAAGTGGCTTTCTATATGTCATTGATGTCAGCTAGGCCTGTATACTTTGTACATGTACTTGTAGTAAATAAAGATATTATTATTATTATTATTATTATTATTATTATTATTATTATTATTATTATTATTATATTAACTAGTGTGAGCGTCTGACCCACAAACAAGTGGTAATGCACACTGAATTCAGCTGGGGGTCAGCTATCACGCTATTTGTTGACTGAACTGGCCAGTTCATAGAGTGTTGGATCCAGAGCTGTTCTATTCTGAACTGCCAGTTGCCTGGTGGAGAGGGCATGCCAGCGGTTAGTGGGATGAAAGTGAGTAATATCAGCAGACTCCTCGGGCGAGGCTTGCTGGTCTGCTGCTTTCCACAACATGACCTGCATATGGCCCGCAACACGTGCAAGAACAGGTGTTGGAGTGTTGGAGGCAGGGTAATGTTTTTTTGGAATTGTTTTTCTTTTAAGAGCGTAAATCTTTCAGATTCCATGGATACCCTCGCTGAAAGACCATACAGACCACTGAAAATAATTCCACCTTCATGGCGTCCATTTCCCCTAGCACAACAAACTTGATCTTGCATTTTGGGTAAAGATACGAGTTCGTGTCACATCCACTGAGGGCATGTATGCCAAGCGTCTGCAGACCTGCACAGGTGGCTCTGATGTCCAACACTGTCCCACATGTGTAGACAAGTAGGACAAACACATGAATCGCTACGGTCTCAGATATGGCAGCCTCAAGGACATTGGAGATGATAGTGATCGCCGACTAACTATCAAAGGCAGCATCATCTCTGAGTCTACATGTCACATTTTCTCCTAGACGGAAGGTAGACAACACACTTACCATCTCTTCTTGTTGCCTTTGCTCTTCATGATTTCATATCTTGCTGATAAAGAACTGGTGACTGACAGCTCGTAGTCAATGGGATCTTCAACAGTCCGCCGCATTCGCTCGTGATCCTTAGCAGAGACATCTTGGTACTATTAATATTGGTAGAATTACCGATAATATGTTAAGTAAAAGGACACAAAATGCAACTAATGTGACATTTTATTGTGGCAACGTTTCGCTCTCCAGGAGCTTTGTCAAGCCTACAATACATGGACAATGAGATTGTGAAACGTTGCCACAATAAAATGTCACATTAGTTGCATTTGTGTCATTTACGTAACATCTTGGTACTAGTCGAAGGCAATGAATGTCTGAGTACGATCTGGGTAATAACTCAAACACCATTGATGGATGTGAATAGATCTGAGGGACTGATGCCGTGAGGCTGTACGAAATGGTAGAATAGATGCTGAACAACGATGATGAGAGTGTCAGAAGATGTTAAAGAGTTCTCTCACCGGTGACTTGTTGCATTTCTGAACAAAACCAGGTTTATTAATGAGCGATGGAGGAGCTTCATCTAGTTCACAGGTAAAGAGAGGCTAAAGCTCCATTTGTTCTCAAGGTTGAAGACATGCTCTACCTTCTCACCCTTACCATGATTCTTGACAACCTTTGTTGTCTTGATGGGACTACTAATGGGGTCAAAGAACTCATTGCTATGCATCTTCCGCCCAGTCCCGAAATGGCATTAGCCACATTCACTTTAGTAAGGGCTATTCGGCGGTAGTCAAGACTGTAGAGATGAGGGCAATGATTCTCCAGTGGGTGAGTAGTTTTGCCACTTCCTCAGAAATGAGATCCCGACCAAGTGGAACAGCAGACTAAATGTAGTCTATGGAGTCTAACACATGCACAATGAAGGGAAAGGTGTAACTTCACTCAGAAACTTAGAAACAAGTTCGGCAGACAGAATCCTGTCATCGAGAGCTCCACTGCCAATTTAATAGCAGTCTGCTCACCAAACTACCACTAGAGACAGCATACCAAGTATCCAGCGTGGTGACGACAGACACCTTGACACCATAGTTAGTTTAATATCTTTATTATGCACCCCATACCCATCCTGTGAGCGGTAGTCAAAAGATTACAGAGGTACATAATGGGTCCAGGGACTGGGCCCCAAAGTTTTGATAGCTGAACAAGTTACAAAGGTAATGAACTCACAAGTTTCAAAGGTAATGAATCATGTAAGTAAATTTAATTACTTACGTTTATACATGGTTACAGTCATGAACAAATTATAAAGTAATGAACAATTCACTAGTCTACACCCGGTCACAACTATAATGAGTTATTGGTACAAAGATTAATTGTTGGATCACACACACACACATACACAGACTCAGACGAGTCAAAGGGATGTTAGGAAGTATTTCTTCAGTCAGAGTTGTTAGGAAGTGGAATAGTCTAGCAAGTGATGTAGTGGAGGCAGGAACCATACATACCTCTAAGACGAGGTATGATAAAGTTCATGGAGCAGGGAGAGAGAGAACCTAGTATCGGTCAGTGAAGAGGCGGGGCCTGGAGCTAAGTCTCGACCCCTGCAACCACAATTAGGTGAGTACAATTAGGTGAGTACACAGTACTACTCCCACACACACGCGTGGTGTACTGCCAAGTGCTTCATTTTATTAGACTAGAGTTTATAGCCTAATGAAACCACGTAAACCTAGATAAGCAATTAACATGTCAGTGAGTTGTTTCAGTGCTGCTTCTTAGGATGGTACTGTCGACGGTGTTAATGTATGTATTGCTTTCCGTTATTACTTTTTGGTAGGACAGCTAATAGTGTTTCTGCGGTGCTGTTGATTAATATTTTAGCGTGGATAGATAGGAAATATATCCGCTTGCCGTTCCACGTGTCCTGGTTAGCTGAACCAAAGAAGACAATGAGAGAAACTTCATTACACTGATCTCACACCGATGCCAATTAAATTTCGAAAATTCAACCATTTCATTCAGGAGTAATATATACCAGAACTGTGATTTCTAGCGAGAATGACGTTAAGAAGGACCACTCTCATCCGGGAACACTTCCAAATGCAAAATGGGAGTTGACACAGTTACTTTTTGCTGATGATACTGTGCTTATGGGAGATTCTAAAGAAAAGTTGCAAAGGTTAGTGGACGAGTTTGGGAGAGTGTGTAAAGGTAGAAAGTTGAAAGTGAACATAGATAAGAGTAAGGTGATGAGGGTATCAAACGATTTAAATAAAGAAAAATTGGATATCACATTGGAGAGAGGGATTATGGAAGAAGTAAATGTTTTCAGATATTTGGGAGTTGACGTGTCAGCGGATGGGTTTATGAAGGATGAGGTTAACCATAGAATTGATGAAGGAAAAAAGGTGAGTGGTGCGTTGAGGTATCTGTGGAGACAAGAAACGTTATCCATGGAGGCAAAGAAGGGAATGTACGAAAGTATAGTGGTACCAACACTCTTATATGGGTGTGAAGCATGGGTTGCAAATGCTGCAGCGAGGAGGAGGCTGGAGGCAGTGGAGATGTCCTGTCTAAGGGCAATGTGTGGTGTAAATATTATTATTCGGAATGTGGAAATTAGGAGAAGGTGTGGAGTTACTAAAAGTATTTGTCAGGGGGCTGAAGAGGGGTTGTTGAGATGGTTTGGTCATTTAGATAGAATGGATCAAAGTAGAATGACTTGGAGAGCGTATAAATCTGTAGGGGAAGGAAGGCGGGGTAGGGGTCGTCCTAGAAAAGGTTGGAGGGAATGGGTAAAGGAGGTATTGTGGGCGAGGGGCAGGCATGTGTGAGCGTGTTAGATAGGAGTGAATGGAGACGAATGGTTTTTGGGACCTGACGATCTGTTGGAGTGTGAGCAGGGTAACATTTTGTGAAGGGATTCAGGGAAACCAGTTAATTGATTTAGTTGGACTTGAGTTCTAGAAATGGGAAGTACAATGCCTGCACTTTAAAGGATGGGTCTGGGATAGTGACAGCTGGGAGGGACAATTCTCAGCTGTCGTATCTGAGCTCCTCTGCAAAGACAGTGATTATGTATGAGTGTGGTGAAAGTGTTGAATAATGATGAAAGTATTTTCTTTTGGGAATTTTCTTTCTTTTGGGTCACCCTGCCTCGGTGGGAGACGGCCGACTTGTTGAATATATATATATATATATATATATATATATATATATATATATATATATATATATATATATATATATATATATATATATATAGCAATAAGATCACAATAAACAGGTGATATCACAAAATATCCACTATGAAAAAATAGAGAATTCCAAGCGCTTTCGTGACTACTCACATTATCAAGGAACAATAAAGCACAAAACATTAACATGAAGGCCTATAAAGGGGCAAGACTACACCTCACAATCACATCATTACAAAGTTGTATTTAAAAACCTTGATACAGTAAAAAAACGTTTGAAAAAATAATGACAAAATGCTGACGGATGTGTCTATAAGATTCCTTGTAAAATATGCGATAAAGTTTATTATGGTCAAACTGGTAAAAATCTTGAACTAAGATTAAAAAAACATAAATATGGCATTATAACTGGACAAGATTCTAATGCTCTATTTCTACACGTCAGAGATTTAACCATCCAATTGATTTTCAAAATGCTGAGAAAGTTGTATCAAGCAAGTCCATGGTTGAGAGGAATATAATAGAATCATGTTTCATAAAAGGCAGTTTTGAAAATAATATGAATATTTCTTTTGGTTTATATAAATTGCGGTCTTCTTTATGATGTGATTGTGAGGTGTAGTCTTTCCCCTTCATAAACCTTCTTGATTATGTGAGTAGCCAAGAAAGCACTTGGAATTTCTCTATTTTTTCATAGTGGGTATATATATACATATATATGTCGTGCCGATTAGGTAAAACTGGTCAATTAGCAAGAACTCATTTAAAATTAAGTCCTTTCTAAAATTTTCTCTTATACGTTTAAAGATATATTTTTTTCATTTATATTAATGAAAAAATATATAATTTTGTACCAGAAGAAACTTAGAAAACTTACCTAACCTTAATATAACAAGCGCAATTTAATTTAGCCTAACCCAACTATATATATTTTAGATACGTATACAATAATTTAATAATAAACAAACACAATGAAATGTTATTTTTTTTCGTTAGGTTCAGAATGATTTTGGCGAAATTATTGCATACACAAATTTTCGCTTGTCTTATATGGCAAGAAGAGCGTTGCTATTAAAGCCAAAATCGCAAGTTCTACCTATTCGGCACGACATTATATATATATATATATATATATATATATAAATTGCGGTCTTCTTTATGATGTGATTGTGAGGTGTAGTCTTTCCCCTTCATAAACCTTCTTGATTATGTGAGTAGCCAAGAAAGCACTTGGAATTTCTCTATTTTTTCATAGTGGGTATATATATACATATAAAAAGATGGGGTGGTAGGGGAAGTGGAATATTCAAATGGCTTCAGAAAGAAATCTAAATATTCTTCCTTGAAGTCTTTTTATCCACTTCTCCGAGGCAATGGGTCCCACAATTGACACCAGAGGTGGACCCCATCCTATATATATATATATATATATATATATATATATATATATATACCCACAGCACATCATCATCCTGGGTGTGCAGGGCGCTGCAGTATGAATGACCGATCGTTGTCAATATGTGAAGAACAGTGTTGTAGTGAGGACGAAATACGGTAATTGCTCACTGCTACGCGTTTCGGTAATTATTGTGAGAGTAAAAAATTATATTCATGTATTGAACAGGATTTTTTTTTATTATTACGAGCGATCGAGCAAGCGTAGCGAAGCGAAGTTTTCTGTATAACTTTTAAGGGAATCCAGCAATAATCAAATACGCTAAAAAACTGTTCTTTTAAATTTCAGTCAAGTGAGTGTACTATCCCAGTGCAGCAGCTGAAAGAAAGGCCTAGGAAGTTGCTCAGAAATCAGTGATATGGGCTTCTAAAAGGCGAAAAATTAGTGACTTCATGACTACACATGCATCAGCAAACACCGGGTGAGACATCGTCAACATTTCAAAGAATTCCACAGCATTGTATTAGAACAGAGACATCTGATCAGCTAGATGATAATTTACTCCAACATGAAGCTGACGATCGAGAGGAGCGCCATGAACAGGATGATCAGGAAGAACAACATGAAAAGTCAGTTCAACAAGCGGAACATGAAGAAATCCATAAGCAACAAGATCACCTTGGGCGTGACCAAGTACACCAAAAGCAACAAGATCACCTTGGCCGTGACCAAGTACACCAGAAGCAACAAGATCACCTTGGGCGTGACCAAGTACACCAGAAGCAACAAGATCACCTTGGGCGTGACCAAGTACACCAGAAGCAACAAGATCACCTTGGGCGTGACCAAGTACACCAGAAGCAACAAGATCACCTTGGGCGTGACCAAGTACACCAGAAGCAACAAGATCACCTTGGGCGTGACCAAGTACACCAGAAGCAACAAGATCACCTTGGGCGTGACCAAGTACACCAGAAGCAACAAGATCACCTTGGGCGTGACCAAGTACACCAGAAGCAACAATATCACCTTGGGCGTGACCAAGTACACCATAAGCAACAAGATCACCTTGGGCGTGACCAAGTACACCAGAAGCAACAAGATCACCTTGGGCGTGACCAAGTACACCATAAGCAACAAGATCACCTTGGGCGTGACCAAGTACACCAGAAGCAACAAGATCACCTTGGGCATGACCAAGTATACCAGAAGCAACAAGATCACCTTGGGCGTGACCAAGTACACCAGAAGCAACAAGATCACCTTGGGCGTGACCAAGTACACCAGAAGCAACAAGATCACCTTGGGCGTGACCAAGTACACCATAAGCAACAAGATCACCTTGGCGTGACCAAGTACACCAGAAGCAACAAGATCACCTTGGGCGTGACCAAGTACACCAGAAGCATAAGATCACCTTGGGCGTGACCAAGTACACCAGAAGCAACAAGATCACCTTGGGCGTGACCAAGTACACCAGAAGCAACAAGATCACCTTGGGCGTGACCAAGTACACCAGAAGCAACAAGATCACCTTGGGCGTGACCAAGTACACCAGAAGCAGCAAGATCACCTTGGGCGTGACCAAGTACACCAGAAGCAACAAGATCACCTTGGGCGTGACCAAGTACACCAGGAGCAACAAGATCACCTTGGGCGTGACCAAGTACACCAGAAGCAACAAGATCACCTTAGGCGTGACCAAGTACACCAGAAGCAACAAGATCACCTTGGGCGTGACCAAGTACACCAGAAGCAACAAGATCACTTTGGGCGTGACCAAGTACACCAGAAGCACCAAGATCACTTTGGGCGTGACCAAGTACACCAGAAGCAACAAGATCACCTTGGGCGTGACCAAGTACACCTGAAAGGAAATTGTGAGGACGAGCAACCTCACGGTATTTACGAGGCGTCAACACAAATTGAAAACGACATTGGGTTGTGGCCGACCATTGTTTCAGATTTGATGAAGAAAACTTTGTGAAAAATGATGCATCAGTTGTTAAAAATTGTGATCCACAGACTTTTTCTCAGTTCTCCAAGAGAATGTCTCGGGAAATGGAAATACTCCACTAATTTGTACAGTTGGACTCTTCAGTTTCAGAATCCCAATGGTGAGGTCGTAATAAAAGATTTCTTCGGATTTTTAACCCTGGAGGGTTAGCCACCCAGGATAACCCAAGAAAGTCAGTGCGTCATCGAGGACTGTCTGTCTTATTTCCAATGGGGTCCTTAATCTTGTCCCCCAGGATGCGACCCACACCAGTCGACTAACAACCCAGGAACCTATTTGCTGCTAGGTGAACATGACAACAGGTGTAAGGAAACACGTCGAAATGTTTCCACCCGCCGGGAATGGTTATGTTTTTCTCCTTGAAGTGGTTGTTTGTACTGCCACCACTGCAAGCTAATGTGCATCAAAACACCAGTCGAAACACCAGGTTTTTCTGACTTGAAACATACACACGATCGTCTGAAGCAACACAAGCGGTCGATGGAACATCTTGACTCATCCATTGCATTTCATGCTAGATCAAAAGTATCCACACGGATTGATGATGAAATGGTACGGCAGATTGAGCAACGAGAACGTTATTGGCAGTCAATATTGAAGCGTTTGGTCAGCATTATCAAGTTCATTGCTGAACGTGGCTTGGCATTCAGGGGAGACAACGAGTTGATTGGATCGCCTTGCAATGGAAACTATCCGGGGATTATTGAGCTTGTTTTGCAATACGACGAACTTTTATCACAGCATATTGAGAAGCATTCCGAGCGTGGCTCTGGACACACCAGCTGTCTGTTATCAACAGTAATGGAAGAGTTCATAGATACGATGGGAAAGCAAGTTTTGAACGAAATAATCCAACTAATAAAAAAAAACCGAGTACTATTCAATTTCCTTCGACTCCACACCTGAGTCGCACTTGTCTTGTTATATAGAGAATAATGAGCTTGTTGAAAGATTGTTACATTCATGCCGAACAAGGGCAACAAAGCGCAGAACATGTTCGATGCCATGCTGCCGTTCCTCCAGTTACACGAAATAGACATCAGTAACTGTCGTGGTCAGACCTACGACAATGCCAGTGTTGCAAGAGAACAGGCACGCAGAATGGGTTCCTTGCACAGCTCATTCTCTGAACCTAGTTGGGAATAATGCACCCAAATGTTGCTCTGCAACAATCCATTACTTTATTTCCTTCAGAAGTATGATTTTTTTTCGATTTCACCACAGGCAAAAAATTCTAACAGATGCTCTGGAAAGCGAATATATTTCCTTGACTCTGAAACCGGTTACAGCAACGCGTTAGTCTCGCCAGGCCGATGCAGTCAAAGCCTCAGATTTAGTTACAATGAAATCAGAAATGCATTGGAAAACATTACAAATGACGTTGATGAAAGGGCCTGTGTACGCTGCCAAGCACATGGATTGTCAGCAAATATCTGGCTTCTTGAAACAGAAATTTATACTGCTTTCTGGAATGACATTCTGCAAAGAGTGAATTCAACAAATCGAGGACTGCAAAGCAAAAAAATGATCTTAATGTTGCAGTTGCTTCAACGGCACGACGTATAATATATATATATATATATATATATATATATATATATATATATATATATATATGTGTGTGTGTGTGTCGTGCCGAATAATTAAAACTTGCAAATTTGGCTTAAATACCAACTGTCTTCTTGCCGAATGAGGCAAGCGAAAATTTGTATATGCAATAATTTTGCAAGAATCTTTCTGAACCTAACGAAAAAATATATTACTTATCGTTTTTCCTTCCTTTTATTATTTGGCAGCTCTGTGGGATTACTGATATTATTCCTGAGAGTTTTGTCTTTGTAATATTAATAATATCAGAGTTCTCCTCAAATAATATTTATTTCATGGCCAATTATTTGTTGGTGGTTCTATCTTCGTTAGAGTACCACACTGATTCTTCTATTTATTAATGTTTTCTTTCTTATCTTCTGGTGAAAGTGTTTGTGTTAGGGGTGGGAAGGAAGCACTAGCTGATGAAGGATGTGAGTGATATTTGCTGGTAAAGATTGTGTACATTGTCCAAACTAGAGAAGGATATATATGGGGTCTTCTAGCAGGAACAGGATTTGAGTGTAGTGCTAGTGTGTATTAATATGTATTTGTGGATGTGCGAGGTACTAGCTGGGAAAACATGTGTGTGGTTCTTGCTAGTGAAGGAAATCTATACTTGGAAAATTGTTGTAAGAAAAGTGATTGAGTTCGGAAAAAGTGTCAACAAACTCTTGAGAGAGGCTGCTGCAACTTTTAAAATTGAACCTTGAGCAAAAGTTAAAACATGTTACTTAGATCATGGAAGATTCTGTATGATAAAAAAAAAATCTCGAAACAAAAGTTGTAATAATGTTTGGTTTTAACAAAAATAATTTAACAGTAGAGAAAACCAAGTACTCATTAAAACAAAATTAAAGATAGAAACAGAAAATACTGTACAGATATACTGAGACATACTTAAAGAATAGAAAGCACAATGTTATGAATGGAACAATATACAAATAAACGCACATAGAATGAAACCTATGACCACATTTCGTTCCGACTTGAACTATGAACCAGTCACACAAGATTAAGGACCCAATGAAAATAAGACAGACAGTCCTCGATGACGCACTGACTTTCTTGGGTTATCCTGGGTGGCTATCCCTCCGGGGTTAAAAATCCGAAGAAAATCTTATCTTTTATCTTATCTTATCTTTTAGTAGTAGTAGTAGAAATGTAACAGTGACAGAGGTGGCAATAAGAAGGTAGTAGTGGTAGTGAAATAAGGATCAGCGAGTAGTGTTAGCGAAGCAATAGAGGTAGTAGTTGTGGAGGTAGTCTAAGAACAAGAGAATAAATGAAATAAAAAGGAGCACTGTAGTAGAACTAATTACCCGGGAGGGTAAGACAAATCCCCAAGGAAAAAAAAACAGAACATGAACCCACCTAGGCATAACACAGGAAAGACATAAAAATATAGTAAACGAGGAGACGTAAGGATAGGAGGAGATCATTATCAGCACGAGACTTAATTAACCTGATTTATATCTAATCCTGAAGATATCAGTATCCTCAAATCTGAAAGGGAAGTTTATTCTCACTCCCGAAACAGAGTCCTATGAATACTGCAGAAGGTAAACGACCTAAAATCACCACTTTTCACAGAGCTAAAATTTATAGAGCGGGTGACAAAAGTCGTACTAAAGCAGTGTCCGTTAGACATGCCTCTCGATGAAATCCACAGTAACCAAAACATCCTGAAAGCTGAGCGTCTCCATCCAAGAAGGACGACAAGGTACCAACGAGGCAGGTCTTGAGCCAGCATATAGGACCTCTCCCAGCTCAAATATATCTAGGTTGCTGGGGAAAATACCAGGTTAGGACGTACAGCCCCGAACTTTTGAGACGCTTCAGGTGCCAGAGATAAAACCATCTCAGCGACCGAGGTCATTTTAAGTAAAAGTGCAGCTCATCTGCAGCTGGTTTCACCCGACTGCCTCTGGGTAAACTAAGGAGATGTGAGGCTATGGAACCTCGGTGTCCGAACTGTGGCAAGAAGCCTGGAACCTGCTCAGCCCGGAAAGGGTCCGTCAAGTGTGGTTAGCATGGAAAACCCTTGATATAGGAAACCGAGGAAACATTAATTATAGACAACCGTTCAACGCTGACGGCCTCAGTTCACTGCCTCTAGAGGTCACACAATGTACATATCACCCTACCATCTGAGCCATCGATCCTACAAACATGAGCCTAGCGAACTAGGCTTGTTTCATGCTGCGAGGACACTCGTGGCAGTTGTATGCTCAATGATTAATTTCAGCCTCCTCCTGTTTGAATACCCGCCTCCACAATCAGTCTATATATCACTGAAACCACTTGTGTTGCCCTTTTGTTGCAAGGTTGCTCTTTAATTGCTGAATTTAGTTGCTACCTATGTTCGTATTAGTCACAAAGATATAATGTCTAAGTAGAAACACCGATATGAAAACATACAATTCCATACAAATCTATCTGGCTTCAGATATTCTATGTCCTCAAGCGAACGCAAACAACAATTCCAAAGTGACTAGTAATGGCAAAATCCACAAGCACTCTTCAGATTATGAATAAAAATCGTAAATCTCTTTATATTTAAATACTGTCTCTTGAATGAAGTTAAAAAATTGCCTCAAACATAAAACTTTCCCAAGTCCCTTACAAAACAGTGTTCGTGGCTGACACAGTAATAATGGCAGATAAAAGTCTTGAGACTAAGAAGTAATGACTATATCTACACAATATCTATGATATGTCTAATAAAGGGCATAGGGAAACTTAGGTTCTCTCAGGCTTGCGAAATCTTGAAGTCAACAAGTGAGCATAAGCAACATATGCTATGTCTGAATATTACACAAATCAGATACACACACACACACACAGAAGATTATCAGGAGAAGAGTGGTGGAACACCTAGAAAGGAATGAGCTTATCAACGACGGCCAACACGGTTTCAGGGAGAGGAAATCCTGTGTCAAACCTACTGGAGTTCTACGACAGGGTGATAAGAGAGAGAGAGGTGGGTAGATTGCATATTCCTGGACTGTAAGAAGGCGTTTGACACAGTTCCACACAAGAGATTAGTGCAGAAGCTGGAGGACCAGGCAGGGGTAACAGGGAAGGCACTACAATGGATCAGAGAATACCTGTCAGGAAGACAGCAGAGAGTCATGGTGCGTGGCGAGGTGTCAGAGTGGGCGTCTGTGACGAGTGGGGTTCCACAGGGGTAAGTCCTAGGACCGGTGCTGTTTCTGGTATTTGTGAACGACATGACGGAAGGAATAGACTCCGAAGTGTCTCTGTTTGCAGATGATGTGATGTGAAGTTGATGAGAAGAATTCAATCGGACGAGGACCAGGCAGAACTGCAATGTGATCTGGACAGGCTACAAGCCTGGTCCAGCAATTGGCTCCTGGAGTTCAACCCCACCAAGTGCAAAATCATGAAGATTGGGGAAGGGCAAAGACCGCAGACGGAGTACAGTCTAGGGGGCCAGAGACTACAAACCTCAATCAAGTTAAAAGATCTTGGGGTGAGTATAATACCAGGCACATCTCCTGAGGCGCACATCAACCAAATAACTGCTGCAGCATACGGACGCCTAGCAAACCTACGAACAGCATTCCGACATCTTAATAAAGAATCGTTCAGGACCCTGTACACTGTGTACGTTAGGCCCATACTAGAGTATGCAGCACCAGTTTGGAACCCACATCTAGCCAAGCACCTAAAGAAGCTAGAGAAGTGCAGAGGTTTGCAACAAGCTAGTCCGGAGCTAAGGGTATGTCCTACGAGGAGAGGTTAAGGGAAATCGACCTGACGACACTGGAGGACAGGAGAGATAGGGGAGACATGATAACGACATATAAGATACTGAGAGGAATTGACAAGGTGGACAGAGACGGAATGTTCCAGAGATGGGACACAGCAACAAGGGGACACAGTTGGAAGTTGAAGACTCAGATGAATCACAGATGTTAGGAAGTATTACTTCAGTCACAGAGTGGTCGGGAAGTGGAATAGTTTGGGAAGCGATGTAGTGGAGGCAGGTTCCATACATAGCTTTAAGATGTATGATAAAGCTTATAGCGCAGGGAGAGTGACCCAGTAGCGGCCAGTGAAGAGGCAGGGCCAGGAGCTATGAATCGACCCCTGCAACCACAACTAGGTGAGACATACACACACAAATCAGACACACACTGTATGTGTGTGTGTGTGTGTACGTGCAGGCGTGCATGTGTGCGTGTGGCAAGACATCCCAACCTGATTCTGCGGCCAAATTTCTCTGGTTCCGGCGCCTCCTGATGGAGGAGCTGTCACGCCCACCAGTCTCAAGTGTCAGGGATTTTGGAAAGGTCGGAGATGGAGGTCATTCAGCATGATACGAGCAGGTTTATCTCCGCTGCTGAGAAGTGGACGTATTTTCTGGTCAGCGATAAGTTGTCCTTGGTCATATTTCTTCCCTCTTTCGTTGCTTCTCCTTGCCTCTGTTTATGTATTCTCTCTCTATTTTGTCAGTCTGTCTCTCTCTCTCTCCCTTTCTGTGTCTGTTCCTCTCTCTCTCTCTGTATATCTCCCTCTCCTCTGTCTGTGTGTGTCTCTCTCTCTCTTCTCACTCTGTGTCTCTTCCTCTCTCTCTCTCTCTCTCTTCTCACTCTGTGTCTCTTCCTCTCTCTCTGTCTCTCTCCCCCTCTCTGCCCGTCTGTCTCTCTTTCTTTCTCTCTCTCTCTTTCATCTCCGATTCCCTAATTGCTCTGTGGCCTGTAAGAAATTGTGAGGTTAATGAGGAATTAAGACTTAGGTACCACTTCCTGCTTAAGTTTAAAATTGAAACTTTCTTTAGTGTTCATCTCCTGTTGGTGGCTCCTTGCCAGTGGTTGGCTCTTGATCCAGGAAAATGGATTACATGTGATTACCTTTCTTTACCTAGGAAATGCACAGACCCTAAAATATTAACAATAATCAAAATAATAATCAATATAACAAGAAGAAGAACAAGAAGAAGAACAAGAAGAACAAGAAGAAGAACAAGAAGAACAAGAAGAAGAACAAGAAGAACAACAACAACAAGACGAAGAACAACACGAACAAGAAGAGGAACAAGAACAACAAGAACAAGAACAACAAGAACAAGAACAACAAGAACAAGAACAACAAGAACAAGAACAACAAGAACAAGAACACCAAGAAGAAGTAGAACAAGAATAAGAACAATAAGAAGAACAACAAC
The DNA here is from genome assembly GCA_009830355.1 of Cherax destructor. Lineage (NCBI taxonomy): Eukaryota > Metazoa > Arthropoda > Malacostraca > Decapoda > Parastacidae > Cherax > Cherax destructor. The sequence continues at coordinate 37,540 of WNWK01003887.1, forward strand.
AAGATGAACAATAAGAACAACAAGAACAACAAGAAGAATAAGGAGAAGAACAAGAAGTACAAGAACAAGAAGACGAACAAGAACAAGAACAACAAGAGGAACAACAAGAACAAGTAACAACAACAACAATAACAATATGTTGGAGATCATGGCACCTTAATGACTGGACCACAAAACAAACTCATACTGAAAGATCCAGCGGATATAAGACTCTTGAAGAACCTGCCACCAGGCATAAGGGGAATTACCAATAGACCCCTGGCTGCCTTGAAGAGGGAGCTGAACAGATACCTAAAGTCAGTACCCGACCAGCCGGGCTGTGGTTCGTACGTTAGACTACGTGCGGCCAGCAGTAACAGCCTGGTTGATCAGGCCCTGACCCACCTGAAGGCCTGGTCAAGGCGTTGACTCCCGGTACACCCTCCAGGTATACTTTATGAAGCTCCTGCATGGGAAATTGGTGGTGTACATTAACGACTTCATAAACTCGTTGGTAGGTCATACGTTGTCGTTGAATAAAGACGTCTACTGCATCTGCTCGTTAGCTGTTGAAACTCTGACTGATGCGTTTTACTGTGATTGTCTAATTCGTCACGACGGGGACTAATGGCATTATTCCTGATGGATTAAATGCACAATTTGTCGCTTCTACCAAATGAAATTCCCAAGTCTCCCAACCCATTTTTCTAACATATTCCTTCAAATTCTGAACAAGGACCTAAAAACTTCATTATTTGTGAGACGTTACTTCATGTGGTTTAAGTTTTATTCCAAGACGAATGTGTTGAATATTTTTAGCTTATCCAACAATAAATAGTTCATAGATGTGAGTTAAATTGAGACAAATGAAAAAAATATTTGATTCTCTGATGTATATGAAAATAGGAGGGAAAACAAAGTTAATGTTATAAATGCTACATATGTTAATCACTCTTCTCTACCTTTTTTTCTGGTGATGGAACTAAGTCCAAAATATTGTACTTTATTAAGGATACCTCAAGCTACTGCTGATATAAAGTACTTCACTCCTCCTCCAATTCATTAATTTCTGTAAATGTTGGTTTATATTTGAAAGTCATTTCCGAAAGGTTTGTTTTGCATTGAGAAATTGCAATGCTTGATTGATATCGCTTGAGCAAGAGCAGAGGTGTCCATGTTATCTGGAAGGCGAGACAGAATTTCAATAAATAAATAAACGTTTTAGACGCTTAGACGTATGTTATTTGAGATTGGTTTAGTCGACAGTGTAAATCAAGAAAACTGAATAGCATAAAGTGGCATTAGATTGGAGGAAAATCTAAAGCTGGATGGTGTTCCGTGATTCGGTTGGTAGCGCGTTCGGCTCACATACAGTGTCCGTGGTTCGATTCCAGGCCGGGTGGAAACGTTGGGCATGTTTCCTTACACCTGCTGCTTATGTTCACCCAGGAGTAAGTAGGTACCTAGGTGTTAGTCGACTGTTGTGAGTGGCATCCTGGGGGGTGGTAGTATACCTCCGATAGGGCTGAGGGCGGATAACAGATCTTAGCCAGTAAAGTTGATCGTGTAAACAAAAATACTCACCTGAAAGATGGCGAGGCTTTGTTAATAAAAGTAAGCGAATACAAGTGAGTTTTGTGACTTTTTCATTTTCGTCTGTGAGAGAGTAAACAAAGAATCTGTGAAAATAAGTTGTCAGAGAATATCTGGACGGTCAGGAGAGAACTCTGAATCAGTTTACAAATAGGATTAGTTTGGTAGATGTTATTATGACTAGCAGATATTTATGTACTAGGATGATATTTAGTCTTCGACAACTCCCAGTAAACGTTCACCTGTAAAAAAAAACATGCATTATTTATATGATGTTCGTAAGCATCACAAAGTAATCTGATTGACAAATCCAATTTTTTCATGAATTTTAATTTTTATGGTAGATAATTATTTTCAGCATAATTTGATTTTCTCGGGTTCTAGTTGAAAAATCCAGTGAGTGCCACTCTTTTACATTTGAGGACTTTCAAAATCCAGGATGGCTGCCGAAGCAGTCATCGATCCTCCATGAACTGCCTGATTCACTCTTATTTTTCAAGCAAAAAAATTTTTTTTTTTTCGTGTTCGAATCATGATTAATTGAGTCACTGTACAAAAATGCCAAGCTGGCTTCCGATATAATTGCGTTTATAATCAGTGAAGAGACACGCCATATTTTGCATTAAGTCTGGTTAAATTGTTACCATTAATGTATTTTTTACTCTCTTCAGTAGAGAAGTAGAGTGTTTCATTTTTAATTATATTTTGAAGATGGTAAACTCAGTTTTTTCATTGTTTTGTGTTATAGGAAGCTTTCTGGCAGGCAGTTTATAAACTGGTGGAAGTAATCAAATCTCCCTTAGCTGGCGCACCACCAAATATTTTAGCAACACTGAGCCGAGCACTGAGTGTTCTATGAGATTTTCTGTGTGAGAGTCTGAATGAAATCACATTCATTGTTATGTATGGTTTCATTTATCTCAGATCAATGCATAATCTGCATACAGAAACACTGGAGAGCTTTCTAAACGAGGAGCATGTTTACATCACAAGGGCTGTGAAATAGTACATATATGAAAAAAATTTTTTATCGAAACGACCATACATACAAGGTATCATTTGACCGGTTGAGATAACGATAAAAACAATTATATAAATATGTATACGATATATGATATAGGGCGTAATGACAGTAGTTTGATGGACTATGTATTGGTGGATAAAAGGTTGATGGATAGACTTCAAGATGTATATGTTTATAAAGATTCAATAGATATATCAGATAATATTATAGGTGTAGGTACATTGAGAGTAAAAGGTAGATGGGGTACAAGGAAAATGGTATCAGAAAGCAGAGAGAGAGGATTATAAATTAAAGGAGGAGGCAGTTAGGGTAGTAAGATGGGCTCGTGAGAGTAGATGCGATGAGGTTGAAGAGGTATGAGGCAGATATAACAATGCATTGTTGAAATGTTCAACAGAAGTTTATGTATATAGAAGGGTGGGTGATGGAAGGAAAGAGAGAAAAAGTTAGTATATTAAAGGCTTTTACAAAGTAGAAGTGATATAAGGAGGTAGGAGTATACGGAGAAAAAAAAAAGTTATAAGAGTGGAGAAGGAATATAAAATGAGAGCAAATGAGAACGTAGGCGAGATTAATAAGTTGAGAAAGCCGAGGGATTTGACTGGATTTGACAGTTAAAAATAGAAGAGGAGAGTTATTAGATAGGGACTTGAGGTATCAGGAAGATGGAGATATTATTTTGAGGAACTCTTAAATGTTGAGGAAGTATTGCATCCTTTAGGAGTGAGGAAGAGCCAGATATGAGTGTGTGGGGAGGGTGCGTCAGGCTGAGGGAAGAATGAAGAGGGTAAAGCAGCTGGATTGATGAAATCAAGATATAAATGCTAGAAGAGGTGGGGATATAGTTTGTAATGGTTGGTGCTTTTATTTAATAAATGTATGAAAGAGGGGAAGTTACCTAGGGATTGGCAGAGTGCATATATAGTTCCTTAGTATAAAGGCAAAGGGGACAAAAAAGTGTATGAATTGTAGGAATTAGTCTGTTGAGTATACTTGGTAGGTAGAGTAATTATTGAAAGTATTAGGAGTAAGAAGGAGAGTGGGATCACAGATGAACAAGGAGACTTTAGGACAGGTAGGCGATGAGTGGTCTAAGTGTTTACAGTTAAGCATATATGTGAACAGTGTTGAGCTTAGGGCAAAGAGGTTTTTGATGCATTTATGGATTTGCAAAAGGCATACGATGGAGTGGATAGGGAGCGATCTGGCAGATGTTGCAAGTTTATGGAATAGGTGGTAGATTACTGAAAGAAGTTAAGAGTTTTAAGAGGATAGTGAGGCTGAGGTTAGAGTATATAGGCGAGAGAGGGAGATTATTTCCCAGTAGAAGTAGGGATGCATGTCACCCTTAGTGACATGCATCCCTTAGGCAAGGATGGATGTCATCATGGGTTTTCAATATATTTATAGATGGGGTTGTAAGAGAAGTGAATGCCCGGGCGATGGGAAGAGGTATTTGACTGAAAGATAAAGAATCTTATACAAAGTGAGTTGTGGCATCTGTTTTTGCTGAAGACACTATGCCTTTGGGAGATTCTGAAGAGACGTTGCAGAGGTTGATGGACGAGTTTGGCAGGGTATGTAAAAGATGGAAATTTAAAAGTGAACATAAGAAAGAGCAAGATAATAAAGATAACAAAAATACTAGGAAATTAAAGACTGGGTATCAGATTGGAGGGAGGGAGTATGGAAGAAGTGAATGTATTCAGATATTTGTGAGTGGAAGTGTCAGGACATGGGTCTATGAAAGACGTGTGGTGCACTAAGGTGTCTGTGGAGACAAAGAACGTTATCCATGGAAGTAAAGAATGGAATGCATGACAGTAAAGTGGTGCCAATGCTCTTATATTGGTGTGAAGCATGAGTGGTGAATGTTGCAACAAGGAGAAGGCTGAAGGCAGTTTAGAAGTCGTGTCTGAGGGCAATGTGTGGTGTGAATATTATGCAGAGAATCCATAGCTTTGAGGTTAGGAGGAAGTGCGGGGTTACTACAAGTATTATCCAGAGAACTGAAAAGAGGTTGTTGAGGTGGTTCGGACATTTAGAGAGAATGAACCAAAATAGAAGGACTTGAAGGGCTAATTAATCTGTAGTGGAAGGAAGGCGGGGATAGAGGTCGTCCCAGAAAATGTTGAAGGGAGCGGCTAAAGGAGGTTGTGTGTGCGATGGGCTGGACTTCCATCATAGAAACGAATAGAGGGAAATGATTTTTATGACTTGACGTGCTGATGGGTTGTGTACACGGCAAGATTAATGAAGAGATTCAGGGAAACTGATTAGCAGGACTTGAGTCCTGAAGGAGGTAAGTACATTGCCTGCATTCTGAAGGTAGAGTGTAGATATATTGCGTGTTTTGAACTATAGTATCTGCACGCTTCTGGCAAGAGAGTGATGGAGTGAGTGATGATAAATGTGTTTCATCTTTTTCGGGACACCCTTCCTCGGTGGCAAACGTCCGATATATTAAAAAAAATATAGATCTGACAGAGTTAATAGGTTACATGGATGAGGACTTTGTGAAATATACTTTATGCTGCTCAGAATTTCTGAGTTCGTCGAATGATACAGTAGGTATATAACAGGGAACTAATGAGGTTTTGTGAAAAGTTCGCATTGAACCAACAGATAACTGATCCTACTAGACATGAAAATACACTGGCTCTGATATTCACAATCAACGAGGAATTAATCAGAGACATAAGAATCACGAAAACAAATTTGATCAAAAACTATTGGACATATCCTCAGAAACAGTCATGGGCACTCAAAATTCTCACCAGTGCCTGGGAAAGGTTAAAACAAAAGCATACAATGTTTGCATTAAATATGTACCATTAGAATAAGATCAGATACAGAAGGAGAGTGTAGGAGATGGTACAAAAACAAAAGCTCCCGAACTTCGTAAAAACATGAATATGTTACAACGAATTTAGAGTAAAAACTTAAAGATGTCGTACCAAACAGAAGAAACACAAGGAAACGAAATTCCATCCAGGATATTGCAAGACATCTCAAATATTTTTATTCATTTACGAAATATATGCTACGAACTACCTGTAGAACAGGACCCTTAATAAAAGGGAGCTCATATACTGACGACGAACAGGAAATGAACGAAATTGTAAAAGAACAGTAAGTGTCGGTGTTCAGCAATCCACTAAATAACAACAGAGTGGAAAATGCAGAAACATTTTATATTCCATAGGAAGGTTGCGCAGACCAACTAACTAACAATAGTACTAATCCCATTTAATTAAAAATAGGAATTGAAAACATGCTCGTTCACTCAGCTTGAGTCCTCAGTATCCTATGGAGAAAGAGCCTAGATCTAGGTGAACTACAAGAGACCTGAAAGAGTGCAGACATAGCTTCTTGGCGTAAGGTAGGTACTAGAGCACTAGCTAAAAGTTAGAGACCAGTAGCCCTAACTTCCCACTTCATAAAGAAATTTCGAACGAGTGATGAGATGCCTGTCACAGCTGGCATCTCATCACAGTGACAGAATTATAGAGGCGTTGGAAGAGAACCAAAATGCAGATGTAATATACACAGATTTTGCAAAGGCGTTTGCCAGATTCGATCATGGGGTGATTGCATACAAAATGCACATAGAACACAAAGAGTAGTAGTAAACAGAGCAAAATCTAGCTTCAGCAAGGCACATAATCCAGGTGCTCTCAGAATAAATAGAAGAGTGATAGTAACAGTAAAACGAGTCCTTTATTAACAAGGTGTTTTGCGTATGGGACATGTTAGTAAATATGCCACAACTAGTGACATAAACATAGTTTTGAGAAGTTACATATATATAATGCTGAACGGTGCAGTCAGGTTCTGGGCGAGGTCGAAATTAATATGGCACATATAGTGCAGGTGAGGCGACCTGTAAAGCATTGTCAAAGTGAGGTCAGGTGACGTTGAGTGTGAACTGAATCACCAGGTCGAGTCCTAGAATTGTGTTCTTCAAGCTTCAGAATAGATTCAGCGACCATTTTTGTTAAAATGAATTTGCCTTTGTTAATTAGATGGTTTTTGCGTCAAGTATAGCTAATACTGGTTAAAGATATACCCGTCTTTCTTTGTTGTTTTTCTGGAAAAAGAAGGGCTTGCTTGAAGTTCGTGAGATGTTCATGTGTGTTTCTGTGTATCACATGCCCTCATGATCTCCATGGAAACAAAGACCGTTTTCAGCCTTGACATTTCCTAGACACATTACCATCTGAAAGACGGAAGCCATCAACATATTTTCAAGTCCTAGGGAGGATATTATCGATTACAGGTTTATTCTATCCACAAGACAGATAGCAACTACATTCAGCCGACGTTGAAGTAGCAGTTCTCAGCGCAAAACTGCATAAGAAATCACCAGGATCTCACATCCCACAGAGAACACAGACGCGGCAGGCGCGTACAGCCTTTCATGAGGGAAATAAAATTGCGATTGTATAGGATAAACATCGAGGGACTTGTATGTCTAACTACAAGAACGCAGATACGACACTGAGATGGACGACACATGGAGGACGTGTGTGCTACACAGACTCTCACATTCATATCATGAACTTCAAGCAAGCACATCTCTTATACCAAGACAGCAACAAAGACAGGCGATTGTGTTGATTTAACAGCTTCATTTATCTCTAATATCATCACACACAATACACGCAAATTAATTTTTCCATGGCACATTTTTCCATGACAGTATGCAGTAGATCGGTGTCTCGGTAGAGGTAAGTTTCTTTTTTTCCTTAACCTTCTTATTTATGATTTCCTTTCTGAGTGGGCATTTGGCTGCTAGAGTGTGATAGTTACTCTTGTAGTTAAGGCATGGTGGCTGAGTGGTTGAGCCCTTCGTTGCACAGTGAACAGTCCTAAGCGAGATATGTATAATAGTAGCAGTTTCAGTAAGGGGTAATGTGGTGGTAGCGCTCTAGGTTGATAATCCCTAGGTTCCTGTGACAATAGTTGAGATGAAAACCGTCACTGAGTACTAAAACAGACATAGAGATCTCCAGATTTCGTTGTTTAGTTAGTTATTCTTACCTAATGACGAGTTTTGCCTCATTCAGTTTCACAAGATAGCTGTGAGTGTTATTATACTTGACGGAGGCACTGCACGTTGCTCCAAAGTTCCAGGTATTTCTCCAACATGAAACTTTTTGTATCCTCCGTAAGGTGTCATACTTGCTGTACAGTCGGATGGTCTATCGGTTTTCTTCTTGTCTTGGTCTAGGCTCATGGTGGACTCCATGGTGGTTACCTTAATAGGGCTCCTGGAAAGTGTGCTGGTGTCGTTGGTAGTTACTTCACCAACTTGCAGAACAAGGAATCTACCTGCACACTATCCTAGGTGAGCGTATGAATATAAGTTCAATCATCAAGAACAGCAGGGTTGGAAATCCAGTATATTGTGACGTAATAGATTAAACCCGATGATTACCCTTCTCTTGTTCCTGCTGTCGGGATACGCCAGGATCTTGATGAGTAGTCGAGATACGCCAGGCTCTTGATGAGTAGTCGAGATACGCCAGGCTCTTGATGAGTAGTCGAGATACGCCAGGCTCTTGATGAGTAGTCGAGATACGCCAGGATCTTGATGAGTAGTCGAGATACGCCAGGATCTTGATGAGTAGTCGAGATACGCCAGGATCTTGATGAGTAGTCGAGATACGCCAGGATCTTGATGAGTAGTCGAGATACGCCAGGATCTTGATGAGTAATCGAGATACGCCAGGATCTTGATGAGTAGTCGAGATACGCCAGGATCTTGATGAGTAGTCGAGATACGCCAGGATCTTGATGAGTAGTAGAGATACGCCAGGATCTTGATGAGTAGTAGAGATACGCCAGGATCTTGATGAGTAGTAGAGATAAGCCAGGATCTTGATGAGTAGTAGAGATACGCCAGGATCTTGATGAGTAGTAGAGATAAGCCAGGATCTTGATGAGTAGTAGAGATAAGCCAGGATCTTGATGAGTAGTAGAGATACGCCAGGATCTTGGTGAGTAGTAGAGATAAGCCAGGATCTTGATGAGTAGTCGAGATACGCCGGGCTCTTGATGAGTAGTAGAGTTAAGCCAGGATCTTGATGAGTAGTACGTCAAGGAAGGGAAGCTGTTCGTTTTGTTCTTCCTCCACGCGAAAATGAATGGAGTGTTCTTCAGAGCTGAGCATTTATAGATCAAGAGTGTCGAGTCGTCTGGACGTAATTACTGGTTGATGGTCTTGAACATTCCTCCTCTAATTGTCCCATTTGCTGACTATCTAAGAGGGCACTGATTATCGTACCGCTGGCCACCCCAAAGTCTGTACATGAAGTCACAAAAGAAAAAAACAATTACGGATGACGCACCTCAGTCAGGTCAACGAAATCTATGATGGTTATGATAATTTTAAGTCGACGGTGACCCAACAGTGAAGAAGGACCATGGCTTGTGCGGTATCTGGTGAATAAAGAGTAACTTCTAAACTTACAACTTTCTTGTTATTAACGTAAATATCGCATGTGCAGTTGGTGAATTGTCCTGAATGCTTAAGCTGGGTTAATCATTCCCAATAGTTCGTTAAATGTTTGGCTAATGTGTAAGCCAGCTAATGGGCCAGATGTAACGGACCGTCTCATGTTTATCCCGGGCTTATTGATTTTCCGCAGTTCATACAAACGTGCAGGTTTAGGATTCCTGGAAGCAAAACAGAGTAATTTTTTACTAAGTTCAGAATGTTGCAGGATCTGGTATATTGTGTATGCTGTGTTTAGAATACCACTTTTATCTGCTGTTGGGTCAAAATATGAAATCATCCTAAGCAAGGTCTCTAAGAGGGTTGGGGCAGCGTCGATAAATGATGGAGATGGAGAAGTTAGTGATTGTTGTCTTACCAATACAGCAAGTCTTGCACCCTCCACAGTGGATGCTGTAGACCACTTCTGTACCTATGGTATGGCTATAGGTTTAGTTTAGAACTTTTCAATGGTTTTCACATAAACGACTGCTGCACGCATGTTAGATCTGTGAAGTATTGGAGCAGTTGCAAGTGCCGTGGTCTTATGAGTGCTGTGGGTCCTGTAAGTGCCAGGGGTTCTATAAGTGCCGGGGAGGTGCTGTGGGTCCTGATGCAGGCCATAGTGCCGGGGCATGATTTTGTGGTCCTAAGTGCCAGGTCCTATATGCGGGGTCCTAGAATGCCATGGGAATATTTGTCAATGTCTCTTCTGGGTAAAATAGTTTCATAAAAATAGATGAAATTAGGAAGAATTTTCATGGACATAGGAGCATCTTCAGTGTACTTCTGTTCTTCTTCAATTTATTCATCACTTCTGATCCATGGGAATGACCTACTTTCACAGTGGAAATAGGTCATGCCCAATAATTGGGCCAGATATTAGCAAGTAGGTTGTGAAAATGACCTACCTGTAACTGACTATGCTATCATCTGCTGCGCCACAGCTGACTCCTGTTTATAAGCGCCCATCTTCCTGCCTCTCCTTCACATTCATCAAGACTGCAGTGTTCATCACCTGCTCCTAGGATGAGGGAATGATTATATCTCCTTTTCTACAGTCTTGCTATTATGTTCCTGTTTTGTAATAATAACATCCATCTACTGTTCATACAAACGATACCCAGATGTTGCGCAGGTGTCTAATTCATCACACATTGAAAGGCAGCGAATCATCCTTCTCTTCTTTCTAAGGCATGTGCCAAAAATAATAAGCCGGGAAGACAGCCAACTACAAACATGCCCTCAGGAATACAAATATGCATATTGAATTGATGTCACTATGATTGTGTCGTATTATGGATGGCACTGACAGTTTTCCTTCATGGGTTAGAAGAAGTCTCAAGCAATATACATTATGACAACAACATAACTAAACGAAAATACCACGAAACAGCCACCATTCACCTCGCAGAAACTATTGAATGGAACACAATGAGAAAGCCAGTCGTTCACATTATCCAAGATCAACACAGAAGGAGAAAACTTCTCAAGAGTCAGCCCCAGCATCGCCCAGCATCACATGGTACCTGACTTTATCCCCCTGTGTCTTATAAGGTGGTATTTGGTATTCCATATTCTTGACAAAGTCCCACAACGAGCGAAACATCGATTAAATGAAGCTTAGTCTATTTATATGTATTCGATTCACTTACTCATATATATGGTAATATTACCTTTTATTACCATATATAAATAAAGATACACAGCTTCATACTGAAAAGAATTATAATTATGACTTAGAAAAGAGTTAACTCCGTGTTTAAGATATATCTAGAATTTTCAATTTTACTTTACTTTGAAGGACTTAGTAAAAATCCTAGTAAGAATTTGTTATTCTTGGACTACCAAAGAATTAATAGTCTAACAATAAATGTTAGTAGTTTTACAATAAATGTTTGCTTCGTTTCTAGCTAAATATAGTGATTGACAGACACTTATAAATATTGTTATGTTAGAATAATAACTTTGCACCAGAGTCACAGGAGAATAGTTATGACTTATTACTGAGTTTGGTCAGTTAGATGCTATTCAATTAAGTCATCATTTCCGAATCATCCCCCCCTTTAATTTCTCACAGTTTAGTAGAGCGAATCTATTAAGTTTCGGTATGGAGCCAAGCGAAGCATCGTGTACACCAGAGTGAGTTATGGAATTACCACACGTTCTGAACTAATCAAAAGACATCTGCTTCATTAATACTTTTTCTCGCTTGAGCTCATTTGGCTCTGTTCTTTTTAACTTTGGCTGAACTGTGGAGTTTTAATGTGAGGCAGTCCAGCTTCTGACTGATCCACCACAGGGCACGTCTTCTTTTGAATAACCCAGTGTGGTTATTCATGAAATATAATCTACGATCCAATGCGAGCATAGAAAATGTCCCCCCAAAATGCCTGGACCTTTTAGGTCTAGTTACGTTGTGAATTCTTACATTAACATTTGTTTTCTTAGCGTTTGTTACCATCATTGTGATAAACTATATATTGTGTGAAGTTTCAGGGTTCTTCCACGATTCTGCGGTACACGTTGGTGTTGCCTATCCAGTGCACGTTGGTGTTGCCTATCCAGTGCACGTTGGTGTTGCCTACCCAGTGCACGTTGGTGTTGCCTACCCAGTGCACGTTGGTGTTGCCTACCCAGTGCACGTTGTAGTTATACTTCGAATTATGTAATGGCAAGACTAACCAAGTATTCCAACTTTTTTAAAGTATTTATTTTACGTTAAGAGTCATATTTTTAATCCGAATTTTGTGATAAAAAGTCATATTTGACTAGTCAGTAATTACACGTGATTAAAAATATATAAATTAACACTCTAACCTCACGAATGTGAAGGTTTCTCTCTCTCTCTCTCTCTCTCTCTCTCTCTCTCTCTCATGGAGCCAGGTTACAGATAAGTAAAGTTTTTTTAATTGTAATACTTACGCTGTAGGCTTTATTTGGGGTTATTTTTGTGCTTATTGCAGGCCATGGAATGCACCTGGCACTGCTTGGCATTATAAATGTTTCATATTCTTATTCAATCAATATAGATGAGAACCCATTACTGATCTAGACGTTTTTACGGTCTTCTGAAGAGGTAATGATTCTTCCAAACTCTGCGACATTATCCTGAAAATACTTGGAGGAAAAGTACCAATGTTCTCTTGATCGGCATAACATTTCTTAAAGATGTATCGCTCACAGGAACTTAATTGATATAGGTCCTGGTGGGCTAAATGACTCAATTGCACACATATAATCAAGATGAAACACTTCACTACGTAATATTTCTGGTGAGTGGGAAGCTCAGCTGGTGCTTGTATGCATGACATGACCAAGACGTGAGCAAAATATAATATTTTTACATCATGAGGCCTGGTCACAGACAGGGCCGCGGGGGCGTTGACCCCCGAAACCCTCTCCAGGTATACTCCAATTAACAATTCCCACAAAAAATATACAAATGTGCAAAATGAATATCATCCCCCTGAGATATTTGTTTAAAATTCCTTTGAAGTTGCAACAGCGATATACTGTGTCAGGAGAGGCAGTGATGTAGAAGAGCAGTGATGGTATAAAGGGATCCTGGATAGAGTAAGTTGTGCAGCTCTGGATCTGGGAGCTTCCATTTCCTGGATGCATCGCCGTAGGAAATTGTGTTTGTTGCAGAGACTGCAAGCTTTCAAAAGTTACCTTACGTATTCTCTGAATAAGGACTATGTAACTGCTGGGTCCAGACAGGATGGATAAAGGGCGTACTGCTGGCACGTTGAAGGACTTATTGCTGATAAGTTGAAGGATTTATTGCTGATAAGTTGAAGGACTTATTGCTGATAAGTTGAAGGGTGTACTGAGCAGATCACACTAGTGACTAGTTACATCACACTACTGACTGGTTACATCACACTACTGACTGGTTACATCACACTACTGACTGGTTACATCACACTACTGACTGGTTACACACACTACTGACTGGTTACACCACACTACTGACTGGTTACACCACACTACTGACTGGTTACATCACACTACTGACTGTTACATCACACTACTGACTAGTTACATCACACTACTGACTGGTTACATCACACTACTGACTAGTTACATCACACTACTGACTAGTTACATCACACTACTGACTAGTTACATCACACTACTGACTAGTTACATCACACTACTGACTAGTTACATCACACTACTGACTGGTTACATCACACTACTGACTGGTTACATCACACTACTGACTGGTTACATCACACTACTGACTAGTTACATCACACTACTGACTGGTTACATCACACTACTGACTGGTTACATCACACTACTGACTGGTTACATCACACTACTGACTGGTTACATCACACTACTGACTAGTTACATCACACTACTGACTAGTTACATCACACTACTGACTAGTTACATCACACTACTGACTAGTTACATCACACTACTGACTAGTTACATCACACTACTGACTAGTTACATCACACTACTGACTAGTTACATCACACTACTGACTAGGGTTTCATCACACTACTGACTAGTTACATCACACTACTGACTAGTTACATCACACTACTGACTAGTTACATCACACTACTGACTGGTTACATCACACTACTGACTGGTTACATCACACTACTGACTGGTTACATCACACTACTGACTGGTTACATCACACTACTGACTGGTTACATCACACTACTGACTGGTTACATCACACTACTGACTGGTTACATCACACTACTGACTGGTTACATCACACTACTGACTGGTTACATCACACTACTGACTGGTTTTTTATTATTCAATAATATTTATAGCCCTATTACATTTGGCACCACAGGCATCCGTATAGAACACCTTTGTTGACTGCCGAATTGACTGCGGAATTGAGTCCTAAGGTTAGAGAACATCGAGGTGAGTATAGACTCAGTGAGCTTCATCTCAGAGCCATTTAAAATGCATTCTCTGAATATGTAAAGTCATATAATTTCCACATTAGAAAGCCAAATGGATAACAAGACCTTCAGATGGTTAAATGAAGTATAACGAGTTGTGAAGCCTTGGGTTTATGGGGAAGTTGGTCACTCAGATAGTAACCTCTTAAGAACAGCATGACAAGTATCAGTAGTTTCTATTGCTAGTTTAGCAACATCAGTTGCTCCCCATGTTAGTGACACTATAATACTTTAGTAATATAACTCCTCTTACTAAGAAATATTACTCTTCATCTTAGCTCCTCTTATTTCAGCTTAGCAACAGTGGTTACTACTCTTGCTCAAAATACTTGTTCTTGTTCTTCAGTATAACATCAGTAAATGCTCCTCTTACTAGTAACATGAAGTGGTCAACATAGTAACCTTAACTGCTTCACTTGTTACTGAGCCAGCAGTCTCCCACCGAGGCAGAGTGACCACCGAGGCAGAGTGACCACCGAGGCAGAGTGACCACCGAGGCAGAGTGACCACCGAGGCAGAGTGATCACCGAGGCAGAGTGACCACCGAGGCAGAGTGATCACCGAGGCAGTGACCACCGAGGCAGAGTGACCACCGAGGCAGAGTGACCACCGAGGCAGAGTGACCACCGAGGCAGAGTGATCACCGAGGCAGGGTGACCACCGAGGCAGGGTGACCACCGAGGCAGGGTGACCACCGAGGCAGGGTGACCACCGAGGCAGGGTGACCACCGAGGCAGGGTGACCACCGAGGCAGGGTGACCACCGAGGCAGGGTGACCACCGAGGCAGGGTGACCACCGAGGCAGGGTGACCACCGAGGCAGGGTGACCACCGAGGCAGGGTGACCACCGAGGCAAGTGACCACCGAGGCAGAGTGATCACCGAGGCAGGGTGACCACGATGCAGAGGACCACGAGGCAGAGGTCACCACCGAGGCAGGGTCACACTGAGGCAGGGTCCCCCGAGGCAGGGTCACCCGAGGCAGGGTCACCACGAGGCAGGGTCACCACTCGAGGCAGGGTCACCACTCGAGGCAGGGTCACCACCGAGGCAGGGTCACCACCGAGGCAGGGTGCACCACCGAGGCAGAGTGACCACCGAGGCAGAGTGACCACCGAAGCAGGGTGACCACCGAGGCAGGGTGACCACCGAGGCAGGGTGACACAAAAAGAAAGAAAATCCCCAAAAAGAAAATACTTTCATCATCATTCAACACTTTCACCTCACTCATACATAATCTCTGTCTTTTCAGAGGAGCTCAGATACGACAGCTGAGAACAGTCCCACCCAGCTGTCACTATCCCAGAACCCTCCTTTAAAGTGCAGGCATTGTACTTCTCATTTCCAGGACTCAAGTCCAACTAAATCAATTAACTGGTTTCCTTGAATCCCTTCACAAAATGTTAACCTGCTCACACTCCAACAGATCGTCATGTCCCAAAATCATTCGTTTCCATTCACTCCTATCTAACACGCTCACACATGATTGCTGGAAGTCCAAGCCTCGCGCCAACAAAACCTCCTTTACCCCCTCCCTCCAACCTTTTCGAGGACGATCCCTACCCCGCCTTCCTTCCCCTACAGATTTATATGCTCTCCAAGTCATTCTACTTTGATCCATTTTCTTTAAATGACAAAACCACCTCAACAACCCCTCTTCAGCCCTCTGACAAATACTTTTATTACTAAAAGTATTCTAAAAACCTTCTCCTAATCTCCACACTCCGAATTTTCTGCATAATATTTACACACACATTGCCCTTAGACAGGACATCTCCACTGCCTCCAGCCTCCTCCTCGCTGCAGCATTTGCAACCCATGCTTCACACTCCATATAAGAGTGTTGGTACCACTATACTTTCGTACATTCCTTCTTTGCCTTCTATGGATAACGTTTTTGTCTCCACAGATACTTCAATGCACCACTCACCTTTTTCCTTCATCAATTATATGGTTAACCTCATCCTTCATAAACCCATCCGTTGACAAGTCAACTCCCAAATATCTGAAAACATTCACTTCTTTCATAACCCCTCTCAATGTGATACCCAAATTTTTTCTTTATTTAAATCGTTTGATACCCTCATCACCTTACTCTTATTATGTTCACTTTCAACTTTCTACCTTTACATACCCTCCCAAACTCATCCACTAACCTTTGCAACTTTTCTTTAGAATCTCCCATAAGCACAGTATCATCAGCAAAAGTAACTGTGTCAGCTCATTGCATAATTCCCATATTTAATCCTCCTCTCATACACCTTTACTCTTAATATATTAACAACTTACTCAACTTTCTACTCTTTACACACCTACCTACCTCATCCTCTAACCTTGCATTGTCTTATACCGTATTCCATACAGCATGCATATTCCTTCCTTTACAAAATCTATACATGCTCTGCCAATCCTAGTACCTTCCTCTTTCATCATTTATTAAACAACAATACCAACCACTCCAACACTATATCCCCTGCTTTTAACATTTTTGTCATATCCCGTCAGTTCCAGCTGCTTTACCCTTTCATTCTACTGTCAATGCCACACTCACATCCTGCTCTTCTTCACTCCTAAACGATGTTTACCTCCAGCAGTGCATGAATACTGCCTCCTTTTTCATCGACATTTAAAAGTTCCTGAAAATATTCCGCCATCTACCCAATACCTCCAGCTCCCCATCTACTAACTCCCTACTCTGTTTTTAACTGACAAATCCATTCGTTCCCTAGGCTTTCTTACCTTGTTTATCTCACTCCAAATTTTTCTTGTTTTCAGCAAAATTTCTTGACAGCCTCTCCCACTCTTTCATCTGCTCTCCTTTTGCACTCTCTCACCACTCTTTCACCTTTTTTACTCTCCATATACTCTGCTCTTCTATTAACACTTTTGTTTTGTAAAAACTCTCATAAGCTACATTTTTCTATTTTATCACACCCTTTACGTCTTCATTCCACCATTCACTCCTCTTTCCTCCTGCACCCACCCTCCTATAGCCACAAATTTCTGCCCCACATTCTAATACTGCATTTTTAAAACTATCCCAACTCTCTTCAACCCCCACTACCATACTTGCACTAGCCCACCTTTCTGCCAATAGTTGCTTATATCTCACCCTAACTTCCTCCTCCTTAGTTTATACACTTTTACTCTCTCTTACTTGCTGTTGCCATTTTCTTTTGTCCCATCTACTTTTACTCTAACTGTAGCTACAACCAAATAATGATCCGATATATCCGTTGCCCCTCTATAAACATGTACATCCTGAAGCCTACCCATCAACATTTAATCCACCAATACATAATCTAACAAACTATACTTTCCTTACGTGCTATATCATACCTTGTATATTTATTTATCCTTCTTTTTCATAAAATATGTATTACTTATTACCAAAGCTCTTTCTACACATAGCTCAATTAACGGTTCCCCATTTACATTTACCCCTGGCACCTCAAATTTACCTACTACTCCTTTCACAACATTTTTACCCACTTTAGATTAAGATCCCAACCACAATACTCTCTCACTTGGTTCAAAACTCCCACACACTACTCAAATTTCCCAAAATCTCTCTCTCCTCTACACTTCTCTCTTCTCAGGTGCATAAACACTTACTATAACCCACTTTTCACATCCAACCTTTATTTTACTCTACATAATCCTTGAATTTATACTTTATATTCCCTTTACCTGCCATAACTGATTATTCAACATTATTGCCACTCCTTCTTTAGCTCTAACTCTATTTGAAACCCCTGACCTAATCCCATTTATTTCTCCCCACTGAAACTCTCCTACCCCCCTTTAGCTTTGTCTCACTTAAAGCCAGGACATCCAACTTCTTTTCGTTCATAACATCTACAATCATCTCTTTATCATTCGCACAACATCCACGCATTTTAAAACATCCCACTTTGACGGTTTTCATATTTTTCTTTTTAGTAAATCTATATTAGCCCATTGTTCCCGGCATTTTAGTTGACTTTTACAACACGCATGGCTTACGGAGGAAAGATTCTTATTCCACTTCCCCATGGATATGAAAGGAAAAGCAATAAGAACAAGAACTATTAAGATAAAATCAAAGAAAACTCAGATGAGTTTGTATACATAAACGTGTATATGTATGTGTAGAGTGACCTAGTGTAAGTAGAAGTAGCAAGACGTACCTGAAATCTTGCATGTTTATGAGACAGAAAAGACACCAGCAATCTTACCATCATGTAAAACAAATACAGGCTTTCGTTTTACAATCACTTGGCAGGACGGTAGTACCTCCTGGGTGGTTGCTGTCTACCAAACCTACTACCTAATATAATATATATATATATATATATATATATATATATATATATATATATATATATATATATATATAGTGATAGTAAATAGTAAATGATATGATATGTGTGAATGTGTAGCTTTTATCATCGTGATTAAGAAAAAAAATTATTAGCAAATGCCTTTTTGGTTTAAAGCGCAAAAATATTTACTTCCTTTGACTACTGTTACATTTTACTATCACGCTATTTTTATTTTTTTTTTTTTTATTATATATAGTAAAAATAAAAAAATATAATATATATATATAATAATAATATAATATATATATAATATATATATATATTATAATATACAGTAAAGAGCTTTCGTGATAGAAAAAAGCTGTTCAAATTTCTTGCTCTGCATAGTCAACGATTAACCTTACTGTGATCTTATCTTCTTAGAACAAAAATAAGCTGCTTTCATTGCCAGAGATACTTATGATTCAGCTTATCAAGAGGAACTTCTTCCCGTTGCTACATATACTTATGCACGGAGCTTCGATCAGGTGAGTGGGAAGAGTGAAAAAAAACTGTTTGACTAAGCTTCGTGCCAAAGACTCGTTCAGGTCAAAATTGAAGGGTTCCACTTCCTAAATTGCAAAATTAGGGTATGAATCAAAGGATAGCGGAATTTCCATTATTTTTAAGATGGATTCATGAGAAGTCGAACCTACATTCTAGGTTATACCATGCAGTCACTTAGCTTGTCGAGGAGGTAAGTGCAGCAATCATTTCCCACAAAGAGGCAGTAATAGGGGCTTACCAAAAATAATATTTAATGAACATGTAGCTTATTCTGTCAGTCCTTAAATATGTGGGAGATTAAACAGTTTGTCTTAGTGTAAATGTCAGGAAATTGTTGGTGCCAACTACCTGCAACAGAAACCCGTACACTCAGTAGCTTTTTATTATATCTAAGAGGATTACATTGTTGAAATATGAATATTTTGGCATAGATAAACATCCTGGCCACCTTAACCAATTATAAAGTGCACCTCTATAAAAGTTTCTTAGCTTATTTGAAAATTATGTATAATAGTCTGTAAACAGTACAGCATTCAATATTTTTGAAAGAGTTTGAATTTAGTTCTTGCATATTGCTGAAGGAAAATATTCGAATCAAGGAATTATTATTGATATTTATTCTGAGTTGTTATCTTACGTCATTTCTTATCTACCGCCACGACTATTGTTTGGCGTCAGACAGGTAAAATGCGTTATAAAACGCAGAGAATAGTCACTATTACGCATCCCTTCAAATGGTATACCAGAATTGGTCTGATGTAAAGGCGTCATACCGACTGTAATGAAAATAACGATACAATACGCAGTATAATCTTTCATCAGTACTACGTTTCTTTCAGAGTTAATCTTTATCACGTCATAAAGATGAAACGTTTTAACATTACGTATTTTCACGGAGAATGAAGTCGAAATCACACATTACGGGCCGGGTGGTTCCAGACAGAACCAGTGTGGTTCCAGACAGAACCAGGATGAAAGCATCCTGGTTCTGTCTGTTGTGCTGATGATAGCTGATTCTATGTCCTATTTTCTGGATCTGTCCCTTTATTTAAATGTAAGTTTGCATCTTTCCACGCCATAAGGAGTTATTTTTTTTATCCAGATGAATGACTCATACATGTTTTTTGAAGTCCTAAAAGCATTCCGGAGTTGCCTAATTCTGGTGCCTAATCGGTGACATTTCTTCTCAGTATTACATATGGTGTCAGTATATTTACTTCAGTGATGCTGATGTTTGCTCGCGTCTTGTACCTGTAATATCATGAAGTCTTGTTGTTGTGACTACTGCTAGGTTACTACTAGTTGTCTTCAGTGTATTAGAGTATAGCTCTGCAGCGCTAACTGTTGGGGACCGTTTCTGCCTGACTCCATTATCATCTTTGGTGTTTGTCTGCGTTATCATCTTCGGTGTTTGTCTGCGTAATCATCTTTGGTGTTTGTCTGCGTTATCATCTTTGGTGTTTGTCTGCGTAATCATCTTTGGTGTTTGTCTGCGTTATCATCTTTGGTGTTTGTCTGCGTTATCATCTTCGGTGTTTGTCTGCGTTATCATCTTTGGTGTTTGTCTGCGTAATCATCTTTGGTGTTTGTCTGCGTAATCATCTTTGGTGTTTGTTTGCGTTATCATCTTTGGTGTTTGTCTGCGTAATCATCTCTGGTGTTTGTCTGCGTAATCATCTCTGGTGTTTGTCTGCGTAATCATCTTCGGTGTTTGTCTGCGTAATCATCTTTGGTGTTTGTCTGCGTAATCATCTTCGGTGTTTGTCTGCGTAATTATCTTTGGTGTTTGTCTGCGTAATCATCTTTGGTGTTTGTCTGCTTTATCATCTTCGGTGTTTGTCTGCGTAATCATCTTTGGTGTTTGTCTGCGTAATCATCTTTGGTGTTTGTCTGCGTAATTATCTTTGGTGTTTGTCTGCTTTATCATCTTCGGTGTTTGTCTGCGTAATCATCTTTGGTGTTTGTCTGCGTAATCATCTTTGGTGTTTGTCTGCGTAATCATCTTTGGTGTTTGTCTGCGTTATCATCTTCGGTGTTTGTCTGCGTTATCATCTTCGGTGTTTGTCTGCGTAATCATCTTTGGTGTTTGTCTGCGTTATCATCTTTGGTGGTTGTCTGCACTCAGGAATAAATTATTAGAGAAGCTGTAGAACAGAAAGAATGTTGATAATGGTGTCACATTCGTCTCCTAAAACATTCTGGCTTACACACTATATAAGTTCTCAATAATTGGTCAGTCAAGACACCTTCCCTCGTTATGTGATTCTGTCATGATGGAGAAGTATTTAAAATAGTTATCATTATTGCGTTTGTTTTAAATCTTAAATTTCAGCTGTTTATCTTAAGGAAGAAGGATGTCTAGAAAAGGAATTGCGTTGTCTCTTGTTCTTGTTCTTCTTTCTTCTTCTTTTTCCACTTTTTTATAGTGAACTGAATGGAAGGTTTAAAGGAGTTAATGTATTTCCCGTGGTTTTCAAGGCTGTTTATTCTAGGCGTAATAGTATACGCACCTTCATGTGGGTGCAAGTGTCCAGTCTCCTCATATGTCCCCGCCTCTTCACTGGCCGCTAATGATTCTTCTCATTGCTTTCCAAGCCCTATAGTCCCTCTTTTCAGATAGATGTATAGATGCTGCCTCTCTGACTTCTCTGTCAAGGTCGTTCCTAACCTCTCTAATGTTGAAATAATTCGGAACATTTTGTGCGTCGCTATCATTTCACCCAAGGTCATTCTGCCTTCTAACATGATCAAGGTTATCTCTCATCATTACTCATATTCTTATCTCTGGGACTAATCTTGTTGCAAACTTCTGCATTTTCTCCAGTTTCTCAACAGGCTTAATTAGGAGAGGGGTTCCCATACACATTCGGCAAAGTCCAATATGGGCCTGGCATATGTCGTATAGTGAATGAATCTTTTTCTCAATTCATGAAAACGAATCTTAGATTTCTCTGATTCAGATTTGCAGTTATCAGGTTGATGTGCACCTCGAACGATATGTTTGCTACAGTTCTCATTACAGTGGTCACTCTTCTTGAGTAAGGCTAGCGACCTTTGTCCTCCGAACCTGTAGTCTTTCCCCATTTCCAGTCTATAATACTTTACATTTGCTGGAGTAAAATTATTATTGCTACTTGTCAAATCAGACTTACAGCTTGTCCTGTTTTATTTGTAGTATTTCCTGGTTTTACCAGTTTGTATTCTCCCCATTAGTTTCACACCATCTGGAGAGAAGAATATCTCTGACTATTTTTCAGTCATGTTTATGTGCTCAATAAACAGTCCCGGTCCCAGCACTGGGCATTGTGAAACTCCACTCGTCACACTTGCCCATATTGGACAGGAAAATAACCATGCCACATATAAACTAAATAATGTAGATCTTAATATTACTGATTGCGAAAAGGATTTAGGAGTTCTGGTTAGCAATAATCTGAAACCAAGACAGCAGTGCATAAGTGTTCGCAATAAAGCTAACAGAATTCACGGCTTCATATCAAGAAGTATAAATAATAGAAGTCCTCAGGTTGTTCTTCAACTCTATATATCCTTGGTTAGGCCTCATCTAGATTATGCTGCACAGTTCTGGTCACCGCATTACAGAATGGATATAAATGCTCTGGAAAACGTACAAAGGAGGATGACAAAGTTGATCCCATGTATCAGAAATCTTCCCAATGAGGATAGACTGAGGGCCCTGAATCTGCACTCTCTAGAAAGGCGTAAAATTAAAGGGGATATGATTGAGGTGTATAAATGGAAAACAGGAATAAATAAAGGGAATGTAAATAGAGTGCTAAAAATATTTAGCCTAGATAAGACTCGCAGCAATGCCTTTATGTTGGAACAATTCAGATTCAGGAAGGACATAGGAAAGCACTGGTTTGGTAATAGAGTTGTGGATGAGTGGAACAAAATCCCGAGTACCGTCATAAAAGTTAAAACGTTGTGTAGTTTTAAAAATAGGTTAGATAAATACATGAGTGGGTGTGGGTGGGTGTGAGTTTTACCTGACTAGCTTGTGCTACTAGGTTAGATGCCGTGCTCGTTCCTTAAGTGAATGTGACCTGACCTGACTAGGTTAAGGCATTGGCTTAAGCCGGTAGGAGAATTGGACTTGTCTCTCATGGGCCAGTAGGCCTGCTGCAGTGTTCCATTTCTTCCTGTAAGGTTTTCCTTTAACCATCGTACTACATTCCCTGTTACTTATGCCTGCTACTCTAGCTTTTATTTACCAGTCTCTTTTGAGGTGCTGTTTCAAAAGCCTTCTTGTAGTCCACCTCTCTCCCTCTCTCTCTACTACATCGTTTTTATCACGTATTTACAGATCTCTAGTAGGTTTGTGAGAGATAATTTGTCATTTTAAACCCGTGCTAGTTTTTGTTGATGAACCAGCTCGTTTCCAAGTGTTCCACCACGCTTCTGAAAATTTCCATAGCTTTACATACTATATACGTCAGTTGTACTAGCCTGTAGTTTAATGCTGTTTGTCAGTACCCTTTATTAAATGCTGGGACTACATCTATTGTTTTCGACTTCTTTGGTAGTTGCCCTGTGTCCACTGACCTGTTGAAGATAGCTCACGCAGTGCTTCTACTTCCTCTCTCTCAAGACTCACTGACACTTATTATCTGGTGGCATTGCCTTCAGTAGTTTCATAACCTTTCATTTCGTATACATTGTGTACAGTATTTGCTGGTGCACTCTTTTTCTTCAGCATTCTGGAAACTCCCGATTTCCTCAGTGAAGACAATTTTAACTTTCTTTGCCCTTACAGACTTCAGGGTCATTTCTTGTGAGCTCTCCTCCTTCCTTCATTTGGATTAGTTGGTCCTTTACTGCTTTTGCCAATTTATTCATGCATGTTCGCTTTAGACCTTTCTGATTTCTGGCTATCTGGCTCTTCTATTTCCTTGTTTATGCATTCCATTTATTTTTTCAAGATCAAAACTTTTATCTTTAGAATTTCTCTTCCTATGAGTTGAATGTCTAAATCTTCTCTGGGCATTGCTATTTCTGCTTCTTTGTAGGAATATTTCCACTGCCTCCCAGCATTTTCCACATATAGACTCCATCTTTTCATTCACTATTTTCATTTGTAGTTTCCATCTTTTTCATTCAGGAATGATCCCTTCTGCATAGTCTTTTTTGAAGTTTATTTCTCTCTTTATCCTCGTTTTGTATCTCACTCCACGAGCTTCATCTCATGTTTTATTATCCTATATCAGAATAGTTCAGGTTGAATATAAGGACCAGCCTTGCTGCTTCCTTCCTCTCTCTCTCTCTCTCTCTCTCTGGTTTTATTCATAGCATATTAATAAGAAAGATGTTCATTACCACTTCCAGCATCTTACCTCTCCACGTTTCTAAGCTTTTCTGTGGCTCCAAGTTCTCCCAGTCTCTCATTGTGGTTCAAGTCTCCCATGATGATTTACTTTGCATTTCTCATGTGGGCGCATCTGCCCACCTCACCTGTTGTGTCTACCATCACTCGGTTGCAGTCGTCATTCTCCTGCTGCTTGGGGACGTAGTGGGGAAGGGTTGTACATCACTGCTATCACCACCTAGGGTTAGCCAGTCTTAAGTGTGTTTATTATCTTGTCGTTATCCACCGACTAGCTATGCTACTCCATCTCTTTTATATCCCCTGTCCGTCTTCACAGTCCGATATCCAGCTAGCAAGAATGCCTACGTTATCATATATATGAGCCTTGTCTCTGTTATTGCTATATCTGAAAAGTCTCTATTCGTTCATTCCATTCTTATCTCTATTTAATTTGCAATGCATAACATATTTTCAGGTTTTCATTATTTTGCTGCTGTGTTTTTGTTTTCCCGATTCTTTATTACTTGGTCCCATCACCTGGGTGGGGGGACGGGATGGATGGGGTTGAGTAATGGGTTGGGGGTACTCTAGAAGGGTGTTTCTTGCAGTGGAAGGAATCAAGACCGTTGAAAAAAGTAAGAGATGATGAGGAGTTTATTTGATTAGACAGAAGTTGGGGATAAGGGTTTGTGTGGGAGGAGGTTGTAGAGTATTGTTCACTGGTAGGGGTGAGGATTGTGACTGATGGAAGAGAGGTAGAGCATTGCCTGTTTTGAGCTACTGTTTGAGAAGAAAATTAGGCTAGGACTTAAAGGGGGCGACTAAGTGCAACTATGCATTGTAATGATCTGAAGGATCAGCTTCAACACTTGTCAGTGTGTATATATACCCCCCTTGCTCTCCTCAATGTCTCTGGCAGTTTGAATTCTCTCCCTCGGTTCTTCCCTCTCTTTTTTTGTTTGATCACATCGATATCTTTCTGGCTGAGTTAACAATGTTTTTCATTTCAAAATCTTCTCAAGCGTAACTTCCGGTGTAAGGTTTAGTTGTAAGGCAATTTTTCCTCCTGGATTATTATTATAATCAAATAGAAGCGCTAAACCACAAGGGTCTTTTCCTCCTGGAGTATATTCCAAATTTCTGAAAATTTGTCTCCTGGTTCACTTCTGTCTTCCTCGGTTTTATAATAGCCTGAATATATCATTCCTCTTATAGCTTTTCCGTATTTCTATATTTTCCAAAATCCTTCATCTTAAAAAACAAGCCTAATCAATCATTTATTTATTTTTTTACAAAGCTGTTCACTTCATTATTCTCTCGCATAATAAAGGAAATGGTGAGAATTTCATCAGGATTTTATTATTTTCCGCCCTTCAAGTTTTGCTTTGTGATTCGTCTTACATTGACACAGAGTTTCACGGAGTTCAACTCTAGCTCTTGGATCTCTTGAAGGTTAACACTTCCTTTGGATGATCAACAGGTCCTGGACTATTTGAAGGGGTTAAGCTATAGATACCAGAAATCATCATTGTATACATGTAAAACAATTAAACACTTTGACGACTTGAAGGTGTTGGTTTCCAACTCGTGGATCTCTGGGCCTGTTGAAGTTGAGCTGCAGCTCCTATGCCTATTGACATTTTTTAAGTAACGGCTTCCATACCCGTTATGTAAGGTAAAAGACATGGAACTTGGGTTATGTAGTAATGGGCTAACTATTGCATCGTTATTACAGAAACAAGTCTAATAATTATAGATATGCAAAAGCACTAAATTAGTCAAGAATAAAAGGTAATTAGATTTATCTGATAATGAGGAAGAATGTTTCAATTGCCTTCAAGTTGTAGAGTTCAAGGTAAAAGAACCTTGCGTTCCATCTTGAATGTTGTATAGGTTAACATTCTATCTGTAAAGCTATTGCTCTTAGGCAAATTGTATCATATCCAGAGGTTAGGTTAGATAAGGTTTGTCAGGAAACAGGACAAGTGTTTCCTGATGACCCGCCCTTGGAGCTTTTGGACATCTGACCGAGGCCTTCCGCTGGCTTACCGGTCCACCCCTTTTAACAATTATGGTCATAGTTATAACCATTTAATTACTTCACACCCACAGCAAAGCTTAGAGTTAATAAAAGTAATTTCAGGGTGGCAACCACATTTTCTTCTTTAAATTAAATTTAATATATGCATCAAACTCACTCACTCGAGATCATTATTAAGCCAACTAAAACAGAACGTAGTAAATTTAAAATTGACAAATTTAATTTTGACAATGAACCTGAATAAAAGCAAGTCAAGATTTAGAATGTTTTGAACATTTATTGGTCAAGTTACAAGGGTGGTGGTGGTCTTGTGTTTCTAAAGTCAAAGGAGAGATTCCTAGGAAGCAATCCTAGAAATGCTGGTAATAAATTTCACAATGTTTTACCCGCATTTTGAGTTTGAGTAAATAGAGATTTCTTATCAACTCGTTTTTGTTAGAGAACTGTGGATAACAATGCACCGACCTCTTCACTAACGTCAGCCAATAGTGCCTCAGGTTTTAATCAAGTCAGAAAGAACTTTTATTATTAGGTCCAAGTTTACTGCTTCTTGTTATACTGTCTTGTGATTATGAAAAACAACCATTACAGTAATAATAATATTATTAATGATAATAATACAAATAATAATAATAATAATAATAATAATAATAATAGTACTAATAATAATGTTAATAATAATAATAATAATAGTACTAATAATAATGTTAATAATAATAATAGTACTAATAATAATGTTAATAATAATAATATATAATAGTACTAATAATAATGTTAATAATAATAATAATAATAGTACTAATAATAATGTTAATAATAATAATAATAATAAAACAAAATAAAAGGGCACAGTAACAGTAGTAATAATAGTGGTATTGGTGGTAGTGGTAGTGGTAGTGGTAGTGGTAGTGGTAGTAGTAGTAGTAGTAGTAGTAGTAGTAGTAGTAGTAGTAGAAGAATAGGAGTAAGTCTTAGGACAAGAAAAGAGAGCACTGAAGCAGAGATAATTGCCCTCAAGGGTGGGACTAAAAACACAGGGAGGAAAAAAAACTTGAAGTACAGAACACACCTAGAGAGCAGAAAGGAAGACAAATAAAATAGGAAAGGAGAAAAGATAGGGAGGGAAGGAAAAAAAAAAGATCAGGTCAAGTCACAAGTGTTCTGAAGTTTGACATTGTAATGAGAAACGAAGATATCTAACACACAAGGCATCTTATACACAACTTTCCTAAAATGAATCTTAGTCCTGGCATTATCTCTGTAGATGCCTTTCTTTCTCATTACAGTGTCAAATGATGCAAACTTCAGAATATTCGTGATGTTTTCTTCTCCTCTCTCTCTCTATCTCTTCTTTCCTATTTTTTGTATTCCTTTCTTCTGCTTAGGTGTGTCCTGTCCTTCAGTTTCGTCCCTCTTTGTTTCTGGTCCCACCCTTGTGGAACACCACATCTGCAGGGACCCCCCACCCTTGTGGAACACCACATCTGCAGGGACCCCCCACCCTTGTGGAACACCACATCTGCAGGGACCCCCCACCCTTGTGGAACACCACATCTGCAGGGACACCCCACCCTTGTGGAACACCACATCTGCAGGGACTCCCACCCTTGTGGAACGCCACATCTGCAGGGACTCCCACCCTTGTGGAACACCACATCCGCATACCCCCTTGTGGAACACCACATCCGCATACCCCCTTGTGGAACACCACATCTGCAGGGACCCCCACCCTTGTGGAACACCACATCTGCAGGGACACACCACCCTTGTGGAACACCACATCTGCAGGGACCCCCCACCCTTGTGGAACACCACATCTGCAGGGACCCGCCCACCCTTGTGGAACACCACATCTGCAGGGACCCCCACCCTTGGGGAACACCACATCTGCAGGGACCCCCCACCCTTGTGGAACACCACATCTGCAGGGACACCCCACCCTTGTGGAACACCACATCTGCAGGGACCCCCACCCTTGTGGAACACCACATCTGCAGGGACCCCCCACCCTTGTGGAACACCACATCTGCAGGGACCCCCACCCTTGTGGAACACCACATCTGCAGGGACCCCCCACCCTTGTGGAACACCACATCTGCAGGGACACCCCACCCTTGTGGAACACCACATCTGCAGGGACTCCCACCCTTGTGGAACACCACATCCGCAGGGACCCCCACCCTTGTGGAACACCACATCTGCAGGGACCCCCACCCTTGTGGAACACCACATATGCAGGGACCCCCCTTGTGGAACACCACATCTGCAGGGACACCCCACCCTTGTGGAACACCACATCTGCAGGGACACCCCACCCTTGTGGAACACCACATCTGCAGGGACTCCCACCCTTGTGGAACACCACATCCGCAGGGACCCCCACCCTTGTGGAACACCACATCCGCAGGGACCCCCACCCTTGTGGAACACCACATCTGCAGGGACTCCCACCCTTGTGGAACACCACATCCGCAGGGACCCCCACCCTTGTGGAACACCACATCCGCAGGGACCCCACCCTTGTGGAACACCACATCTGCAGGGACCCCCACCCTTGTGGAACACCACATCTGCAGGGACCCCCACCCTTGTGGAACACCACATCTGCAGGGACCCCCACCCTTGTGGAACACCACATCTGCAGGGACCCCCACCCTTGTGGAACACCACATCTGCAGGGACCCCCACCCTTGTGGAACACCACATCTGCAGGGACACCCCACCCTTGTGGAACACCACATCTGCAGGGACACCCCACCCTTGTGGAACACCACATCTGCAGGGACTCCCACCCTTGTGGAACACCACATCCGCAGGGACCCCACCCTTGTGGAACACCACATCTGCAGGGACCCCCACCCTTGTGGAACACCACATCTGCAGGGACCCCCTTGTGGAACACCACATCTGCAGGGACACCCCACCCTTGTGGAACACCACATCTGCAGGGACACCCCACCCTTGTGGAACACCACATCTGCAGGGACTCCCACCCTTGTGGAACACCACATCCGCAGGGACCCCCACCCTTGTGGAACACCACATCCGCAGGGACCCCCACCCTTGTGGAACACCACATCTGCAGGGACTCCCACCCTTGTGGAACACCACATCCGCAGGGACCCCACCCTTGTGGAACACCACATCCGCAGGGACCCCCCACCCTTGTGGAACACCACATCTGCAGGGACCCCCCACCCTTGTGGAACACCACATCTGCAGGGACCCCCCACCCATGTGGAACACCACATCTGCAGGGACCCCCACCCATGTGGAACACCACATCTGCAGGGACCCCCCACCCTTGTGGAACACCACATCTGCAGGGACACCCCACCCTTGTGGAACACCACATCTGCAGGTACCCCCCATCCTTGTGGAACACCACATCTGCAGGTACCCACCATCCTTGTGGATCACCACATCTGCAGGGATCCTATTTCCTTTTCATGTCCTTAGACTTACTCCACTTCTACTACTACTCATTACTATTACTACTATTATTACTACTCACTATTACTACTCATTATTATTATTACTACTACTACTACTAACTATTACTACTCATTATTATTATTACTACTACTACTACTCACTATTACTACTACTACTCACTACTATTCCTACTACTACTAACTACTATTCCTACTACTACTACTACTCACCACTATTTCTACTACTACTCAATATTACTACTACTGCTCACTGATATTACTACTACTATTACTACTCACTACTAATACTACTACTACTCACTACTATTACTACTACTACTCACTACTATTACTACTACTACTCACTACTATTACTACTACTACTCACTACTATTACTACTACTACTCACTACTATTACTACTACTACTCACTACTATTACTATTACTACTCACTACTATTACTACTACTACTCACTATTACTACTACTACTCACTACTATTACTACTACTATTACTGCTCACTACTACTACTACTACTATTGCCTCGCTTCTCTCCCCTTTCTGTCTAACACTATTCTCCCCCTACTTACTACAACCATTACCGCTTCCACTACCAACATTACATCTACAATTACTTCTCAACTTCCTTCTTTATTCCTCTGTCCCGTCCCTGCGTCCCCCTTCTATATATACTGGGTCCCTCTCTGTCCCTTCCCTGCGTCCCCCTTCTCCTATATATACTGGGTCCCTCATCATCGTGTGTTAGTGTGACTTGTATATAGTCATATAGCTTTTTTTTTTAGCCCCTATTTTATGAATTATATTATTTAGGTTGATGGTGAATTGGAGACAAAAATATGCTTGACGAGGCTCATGTTTTTGTTTTAATTTAGACTAAATTAACTAACAATAAGATGCAGTATATTTTCAAGGTGAGGTGTCTGTCTCATAGTGTATATCCATTTTGAATCTAATCCCAATTTTAGGCGTCATTGGTAGTTAACAGATGACGTACATCCATAATAATCCCCTCTTATCCTGCAGGTTTTAAACCCCATAATAAAAATAATAATATAAATGATAATAATATAAATGATAATAATAATAATATAAATAATAGTAGCAATAATAATGGTAAATTAGACACATATGCAACACTTGGGTATCTTTATTGAGGAAACGTTTCGCCACACAATGGCTTCATCAGTCCATACAAAGGAGAATCGTGAAGAACAGGAGGAGTGTGAGGTTGTCAGTCCCTCAATCTTGAGTCGATGTCCTACAACTGTTGCACCTCTCCTGTCTACATTATATAAGCTTCCTCTGCTCATATGCTGTTATTCTATTCAAGATTGATGGACTGACAACATCGACTCAAGATTGAGGGACTGACCACCTCACACTCCTCCTGTTCTTCACGATTCTCCTTTGTATGGACTGATGAAGCCACTGTGTGGCGAAACGTTTCCTCAATAAAGATACCCAAGTGTTGCATATGTGTCTAATTTACCAACTCGTCGGTTCTCTGAACCATTCATTCACAGCAATAATAATAATAATAATAATAATAATAATAATAATAATAATAATAATAATAATAATAATAATAATAATAATAATAATAATAATAATAATTAATACAATACATTGAATATATATCTGAGAAGTAGCTGCCTTTCATTGAATATACACTTAGAATATATTTAGTCCCTGTTTTGGGGATACAAGTTTTATTGCCTGGTAGTAAGCAGGTTACATGCGTGTTTAATGCTCCAGAATACCTATACAGTAGGGGCCGAGGGGTGGCTGTCAGGATGGAAAGGGAGGCTAGGAGACTTTGTTGAAGCGGCGTTGTCATTATTACTATTTTGTTTTATTTAGGGGAAGCTTTAGGGGTTTAGGAAATTTATGTTTAGGCTGAAGCTTTATTAAACGGCGCTAGCATCTAACACCAGCCCAGAAAAATTACAACAGTCTCATTCAATAATTACAACTAATTATAATAATTACCCAGAAGGTAAACTCCAGGTTGTAGTGTTATAAAGGCAATTGAGAAATTGTGGAGAAATGAGGGTGGTTGTGTTTTTGAGTTAATATATTGATAGTTGCAATTTTTCTGGGCTGGTGAGATAGTAGTGCCGTTTAATAAAGCAATATTCCTAACTATCACTTTCTCAGAACAAGCTTCTCCTTGCCATATCTTTTCACCATATATAAATATAAAAAAATAGAAAGAACTAGCACTTATTTGTTAGCTACAAATAATGCAAATAATCATGCTTTCTCAGAGAGGGCTGGTCGATGGATTCCATTTTTTCCTGTCCTTATCTAGTCGATCAAGCGGTGGGATCGACCTCCAAGACTATTGTTCCAGGATGGAGGCTCTATTGTTCGGGCCAGATTGCCTCGCTACCTCCAATGACACAATTCTTGCTTGTATTGGCACCTGGAAACTCTGAAGGACGCCCTGGGAATAATAATCAGGAGTACAGAGGGAAGGCAGAAAACACAGGGCTTTGGCAAGCTTTCCTTCCTAAGTCTAATACAGTGTATTTCGTTAAGGGCTAAACAGCTTGGTTCCTGGAGGCTCGAATCACCGTCTGCTGCTGGTTATCAAGGGAAATTAATCCTCGCTAAACTTTAATATATGTAACAAAGTTCAACTTTACTACACTAATGAATTTGGATGAAAGTTATACACAGGAGCGAAGGGCCATACATAGTTCATCAGAAGTGTAGTGGAAGCTTTGGTATGAATATTTAGGAATCTCCCGAAGGTTGTAGATTTAAGTAATTGCCTCATTTGTTCTTCTTCCTCTCAACTATTTTTAGTTAGCTCAGCAGAGGAGGTTATTGCTACTGTAAATTACAAATAGATATATGGGTTGTTTTTTTTGCGATAAGAATGGATTATTGTACTGTACAACTGGGAAGTGTTAATTGCCAGGGTTGTGATATTTTCGATTTTGAGGCTAGAGATTGTTGGCTGTGTGAGGTAATATTATCAGCTAATATCGATCGCTGCGAATGAGTGGCGTCTGGTAATCGTGTTATCAGCACTAAAACTTTTCCGATCACAACATTATTCCTCCAGGGTCTCTCTCTGTATGACTCGCAAACCTCACAATCTAGGAACAGATAAGGTCAGTCACTCCATACGCATACTCCTGATACAGGAGCATGTAAGGTCAGTCACACAGTATGCCTCCAGGGTACACCTACGACTCCCGAAACTCTCAATCGAGGAACAGATAAGGTCAGTCACTCCACATGCCTCCAGTACCCTGTATGGCTCGCAAAACTATGGATCCCATCATTGGTAAATCACCAGGATCCCCTGCCTAACCAGGTACCACCCCGCGCTGACCCCTACCTCGATTCCCCTAGTTTTATTAGTTGTGTCGCCTGAGTGGCTACTTTATTATGCACCGCATACTCAACCGGTGAGCGGTAGCACAATATGCAGGATTGCAGAGCTTACACTGGGTCTTTATCAGACTGCATTGACTATTGTTTCATTATTAGGAAAAAATAATAGCCATTCCATTTTTTACAATTATTTCATATAGTTAATGAACACAATACAGAGTGGGATACAGTCTCACAAAAAATTACATCTTATTACCACTAAAAACAATTGGGTATAACTGGGTTGCAATATTCTCTGTAAAAACAGATCATTCATCTGGTCCATGCAAAATGTTGATACATTCACAAGATTTCATATACATATCTAATCATTAACAATGGGGTGTTTTACCATATCCAGTAAGGTTTGCGTGGAAGTGTCTCTGAAAGGTTGAATGTTTGGACACCCCAGTGTATTATTGCCTGGTGAGAATTATTTCTTAGCGAGAACATGGGTTGGTAATTCCTTTTCCAATGTAAAATGTTAAAGGAATGTTGCTTGAATGGGAGTTCAATATGGGTGTGAAGAAAGATTGATTGTAAATGTAATGAATGAAAAGATGAATGTCCTAACTATGAGCGATACAGAGCTAAAGGGGGTAGGACATTTTTAGGGGGTAGGCATAGTTGGGATTAGGCCAGATCTGTCTGAGAGAATCAGAGCTAAGGAATGAGTAGTTATAATATTAATTGGAAAAAAAGAATGTACATAAGTGTAAAAAATAAAAAAAATATGCGGGTTAAAATAAGGGTGGGAGGTAAAAAGAAAGTTGCATCAAGTGTAATTCACCTGCGGAATATAGGGAGAGAGAGAGAGAGAGAGAGAGAGAGAGAGAGAGAGAGAGAGAGAGAGAGAGAGAGAGAGAGAGAGAGAGAGAGAGAGAGAGAGAGCTGCTGCTGCTGATTTGTTGTTAAACCTCTCAACTAAATGGCACCAGACAATAGATGAATCCAAAGCCAACTGTCTATTAGCACTGTTGCTTACGACTGAGTATGGCACCAGGAAATATCGACATTCATGCAAGCACTAGGAATTGCAGGCTCTACACTACGTCTCCTCAGTGATTACCTTCAAGGTAGATTTATAAGTATAGTTATCGATGGGACAGAGTCGGCAAGACATCCTACTGGGGCAAAGTGTTCCACAGGAAAGTGTGGAACACTTGTTTTAATAGGGGAGAGTTCCTCTTAACAAAGAGGATTACAGTGTACTGATAGTGACCTCCTGGAATTACAAAGGCAGAAATCTCCTTAGCTTTATCCATGAAGGGTACTTGGTAGTATCGTTTAAGGAGTTCTAATTTAGAAACAAACTTGGCTTTACCCACAAAGTCGACTACGTCGTCCGTGCGAAGATGAGTGTAAGCATCAGGTACGGTGATCTCATTCACCTTGTGGTATTTTGTACACATCCGAAATCCCCATCTGTTTTTAAATCAGAAGCTGCCCAGCCTTCATGGTGTTCGGGTGTGCTGCCTTGGGTCCCTGGTGTCAAAACAATGAAACTTTGTTTTCCACAATATGGCGGACCAGTTTCGTCGACGTGTAAATACTGTGTATTGAGATCCTGAAGGGGGCAATCTACGCTAGGAACGCTGATGTCCTGTTACCCCTTATCATCAGACACCTACGGAATCCCTACTGAGGATATTTACAGAATTTCCTTAAATGGAACGGGACGGATTTTTGTGAAACTCAACACCGGCACAGCTTATGACACCATTGTTGACAGATACCAAGAAGTGAGAATTGTTGTCAACTCAAGCCTAGAGGTACGTTTAAAGGACGTGTCAACCCATTACACCTGGCTGAAAATTAGGAATGTCCCTTTTGAGGCATGGAACTTTGATGTAAAAGAAGCTTTTCAGCAGTATGGAGTGATCCACGCAATTACAGAGGGACGATGGAGTATTGGAGTGTATGCAGGTGTGCCAAACTGTACCTACTCCATAGAAATCTCTCTGCGACGGCAGATACCGTCATATGTTCAGATGGACGCTTTTCAGACCCAGGTTTTCATGACATACAAAGGCCAAGTGAGGACCTGTAGGCTTTTTGGAGCTGCAGGGCATGTCAACGCCACTTGTGAACACCAACAGGCCTATCAGCAGGATGGACAGGGAGGTGATCGCAGGCAGGGAGAGGATAGAGACGTCGTCAAGGAAGTGTGAGACAAGGAACTAGTGACTTGCAGGAGGTGGAGGGGACAGCGATGGAGGACGAGCTTTTGTCAACAACTCCCCCAGAAATATTGCCGGGTTTAAACCCGGAGGTGGAAGAGCAGGAACTGCTGGTCTTGGTGGACTGTCTGGTGACTCCCTTGATAGAGGATTCGTGTAGAATGTTAGATAGTCCGGCAACTGAGGATCGGATGTTTGACAAAGTGGTGAAGGTGGTTGAGGATGTCAACAAGGAGAGTGTGAGTGTAGTAGAATGTGGCCACGTATTTGGTACAAATGTGTGTACGGCACAGATGGAGGTTCACCGTGTGCAGGATGAGGGAGATATGGAAGTGGTAGGCGAATCGAGGAAGCGGTCCAGTGGGATGTCTGAGGACGAGGTTTTGACCCCTGAACAAAGGTCGAGTAAGAAAGGTTCAATAGAAATAAATAGGAATGATAGAGGAGAGGTGAAAGGTAGAGTTGGGGGAAAGGGTGTGAAAGGTGTCATTGGGAAAAATCCCAGGGCTGAAAAGGAAGTTGTCCATTTGCCAAAGTCTAAAGGTAAACCTCCGCTGCAGTTTTCAGGTGTATGAACATAAATGTTAATGGCCTCAGAACTGAGGTTAAGATACGTTGGCTGGAGGGGACGTTATATCATATGAATGTAGATGTGTGCATCCTGCAAGAGCACAATTTCAGGTGTAGTAGTGAGTTACGTTTGCAAGGATATGAGATGTATGCTAGTAGTTCCGGGAATTTCAAAGGAGGAGTGGCCATAGGGATCAGTCTGACCAGTCCTTTTCGGCTGGAGTCCTGGGTGGAGCGGGGGTCAAGGATTGTACGGGTAGATGGCTGGTAGAGGGATGTTCAGGTTTGCTTTGTGGGCGTATACATGCCTGCAGTGTCTAGTCGTAGGTGTAAGGCGGAGTTTGTCAGGGATGAATTGATCTGTGCTCTACGTGGGTTGCCTTTAGTATCAGTGGTAGCCGGCGATTGGAATTGTGTAATACGAGAGAAAGATGTAGAGCCTCAAGGGGCGGGTTGTGTTTTGCGTGAGCTGAGAGAAGTTTTAGGGGCGGTTGGGGTTGAGGACGTGGTAAGAGGTGGAGGTTGGAATGTGGATTTTACCTTTCTTCAGAGGGATTATGCAGTGCGACTCGATCGAATATACGTGTCACAGCTGGTGCAGGTGGGACAGGTGCATTGTTTAGACTTCGGTTTTTCAGAACATAGGAGCGCTTTCGTGGAACTCCGATGGGAGGGGGCCTTGACCGTATATCCGAGTTATTGGAAAATGAATATTAGGCTCTTGGGAGGGTTGGGACACAGGGAGAAATTTGCCGAGTGGTGGGGGAAGATGTGGGAAGAGGGGAGGAGTGTTACTGATGTAGTGAGTTGGTGGAACCGTAGAGCGAAGGAGGCTATTAAGGATTTCTTTGTATGAGAGGGTAGGGAGGATGCACAGCTATGTTATGGGAAGCAGAGGTATCTGGAGACGCAGCTGAAGGATTGTGGAGAGTACCGAGGATGGAAAAGGCAGGGAGAAATGAGTTCTTCACATGGGCAACTGAGGGAATTGCAAAATGAGAGTTTCCAGGCAGTGCAGATTAGGAGTGGAAGATACACTGTCTGCACTCGTTTTACGTGAGTTCCAGGATAGACATAGCAGGACAACTTTGTCGTTTCTCAAGGTTGAGGAGGACTTGGGATGGTATGCACAGGGACAGGTTTTGCATACAATGGAGGAATGGTTTGGAAAGAAGTTAGGAAAGGGTGGCCGGGATAGGGAGGCGAGCGAGAGGATTTTAGGGGTCATTCAAGAGGGTATTAGTAGGGTCGAGAGGGAGGGGTTGGAAGGTAGAATCACGGAGGAGGAGGTGTTGTTAGCGGTTCAGGAGTTGCGTCTGGGGAAAGCGCCTGGGATTGATGGTATACCAGGGGATTTTTACGTCCATCACTGGGAGGTTTTGAGGGAGGTATTGTTAGAAGTTTTGAACACGATGAAAGTGGATGGGAGAAGAGCAGAGGATGGGGGTCATGGTCTTGGTACCTAAGCGCAAGGACGGTGAGACATTGGGAGACTATAGGGCGATAACATTACTTTGTGCAGATTACAAGATCATTGCGAAAGTATTGGGCAATCGCATGAAGAGGGTCTTGGGTGGGTTTTTGGATGGGAGTCAATTAGGGATTCCTGGAAGATGCATGGGGATTGAGCATAGACGAATTTGGGAGTTTATAGAGGGGCGTCAGGAAGGGAGCAGGGGTGTCATCAGTTTGGATTGGGAAACTGCTTTTGATAGGGTTGATCGGGAAGTGTTATGGGAGATTTTACGGAGACGGGTTTGGGACCGAGGTAGTGGAGTGGTCTCGGACTTTTTATGTGAAAGCGCAGTTTAGAGTTCAAATCAATGGTAGGTTAAGGGCGGTGGTAGATTTGGGTCGGGGTCTGAGACAGGGGTGTCCTTTATCACAGTTGCTTTTTGCGTGTTTGCAAGACCCTTTGTATAGTTTGGTTGGGGAGGGATTCAGGGAGCAGGGAGTTCATAGGCTGGCCCCTGGGTGGGAAGTGAGGAGGGTTTAGCTAGGGTTAATGACGT
This sequence comes from Cherax destructor, assembly GCA_009830355.1. Taxonomy (NCBI): domain Eukaryota; kingdom Metazoa; phylum Arthropoda; class Malacostraca; order Decapoda; family Parastacidae; genus Cherax; species Cherax destructor. The sequence continues at coordinate 75,402 of WNWK01003887.1, forward strand.
TGTTGGGGTTTTTGGGAGGGCAACTGGGATGCGGATAAATAGGAAGAAGTCAAGGCTTTTGGAGGTGGGAACGTGGGTGGGGGGCGTTGGGGACAAGGTATAGGTGGGTGCAAGTAGATAGTTTAAAGATCTGTGGGGTGATTTTTTGTAGGGATGAACAGTTGGCACAAAAACTTAATTCTGCGAGAGTGGTTGATGCGGCATTAGCGAGAATGGGAGGATGGAGGCCTGGGGAGGTCACACTTTTACAGAGGGCCGTGGTAGTAAACACGTTAATTTATAGCCGTTTGTGGTTTATAGGGGCTGTGTACCCCTTGGTAGAAGAGGACATTAGATTACAGAAGAGGGTTATGGTAGGCACTGGCTGGGTAAAGGTATTGTTATGAGACGGGATCGAGAGGGGGGCGTGGGGTTGATACGGTTGCAGAGGAGATTCTTGGCGATTTTTGTCAAACAGGAATTTGTGGTTAGGGGGGGAACCGTGGCGCTCGGGTTGGGCAGGTGATGTGCGAGGCGAGGAGATGGTGGGGAGGTCAAGATGTAAAGATGAGTGAAGCAATGTTGAGGGTATTGATGGTGGTAAGCAATCCGGAGAAGCTGAAGGTAAATAAATTAGAGAGGGTCAAGGATGGGGATGAAGTCGTGTGTGGTACTGCAGATTTTCCGATGTACGACTGGAAAGGGGTGTGAAAATGGATTAGGAAGGTGAAGGTGCCGCTAAGGGTGAGGGAAACTGGGTTGCGCTTTTTACACGGGATTTTAGCGTCGAAAGAACAGTTGTTTCGCATGGGGTTGGTGAAGGATGGTTCGTGCTCTTGCTGTGGTTTGATGGACACAGCGTACCATACGTTTTTTTTTCTGTCCGGAACTAGATAATGTGCGGGTATGGCTAGGGATGGTCGTGGCAAGCGTGGGAGGGGGGTCTCGTGTTTGAGAGTCCTCAGTTTAGATGTCGGAGTCGTACAAGACGATGTCTGTCGGGTTTTAGTGTATATAGTTCTAGATTTTCTACATATGTCTTGGTCCATGTGAGAGGAGGGTGGTCGAGTAATGATACAAGCTCTGGTGGCGAGTCTTTATAGGACGTGTCGTCGGAATCACGAACTGTATGGGATTAGGTGGGAAAGGGCTTTTTCCAGTTGGATATAGGGATATGTCAGTGGGTGTTTTGAGAGGTTTAGCTTGACGACCAATGGCGAGAGGACTGGTCATACGAGGTATGAAACGAAAACAAAGAAAAGAATCTTATTTTTTCGTAGTGCATGGGAGTACAAGTGTAAGTGTGTGTATGGATGGGGAGGGGTAGGACAAGTATGGGTCTCTGGGGGACTAGTTTTTGGGTTGTTCTCACTTTATGTATGAGTGGTTGGATCGGACGAATGTAGACGATGGACTTGAGGGGAGGGAGGGGAAGGGGAAGAGCGGCGCAGCTGTACCATGGACGATATAGGCTTTTCTTTTGATGCATGAAGGTGGGTTTTTTGTGATCATATAGATGTGAATTGTACCAATGTTTCATACCCTTTGTAGATTTAACGTTTTGTTCATAGGAGCCCTGTGGCTGCCTTTTATCAAGGTGAGGAAAGTAACGAAAAATAAGACACCAGTACACCTTTTCATAGTGGTGCAATATATATTTTTTGGGGTGATGCTGTTTTTGTGTCAAAAGTCTAAGGAGTTTGGTTGCCTCGTTTAACTACGACACCTAGAATCCAATTTGTTTGTTTTCTTATTGTCCTTGGTAAATGATAGGTTAAGCTATTTTCCTGGCATACTTAAATGTGCCGAGTTTTATTATTTAGTAGATAAAAAAATATCAAAAAAAGAGAAAAAAAAATAAATAAAAGTAACTTTGGGATGACCTGTTGTAGTGATCCAAGTGTTTTTGGTTTTGTTTTCAGAGTAAGACGTGATAGGGTTTTTCCTCTCTTGTAATATATACACATTGTCACTATATAGTGTTCATTTGGACTTGTATTTATGAGTTATAGGCAAAAGGTAAAACTTTAGTTTCCTCTTGAAACTGAGAGATGGTTATATAGTTCTGGCTATCAGTACAGATGTAATGTAACGCGCTTGATGTTATTATGGTGTACAGTTTTGTCTTTACATGTCTTGTACCGAAGGTTCATATATATATATATATAAATTATGTTGTAAGCATTTTGGATGGGCATAGTTCCCTGAGAAGTGAGGCCAATTTGTGTCTTTTTTTGCGAATTCTTTACATATGAAATAGATTATTACTAGTATGTGCAGACTGTTCAATTAGTTGTATGTTATTGAGGTGGGGGGGGGGTTCTTGTGTTTACGCCATATGTGGTATTACAATTTTTGAGTTTGAATAGCAGAGAAAGGTCACGTGATCACTAATGTTTCGAGTCATATACAGGTGTTTCCCTTATAAATATGTTACGTGTCTGGGTTATAGGGTAGATATTAGCAAAACAAAATTGTTATAGTTCCCGTGATGTTGCACGGCGGGGCTTGATTTTGTTACTTTTCTTAATGTGGTGTAGGTTTTTTTTGCACTCTGTTGTTACCCATGAACTAATGGTCTGTAACCGTTTCCGGTTATGTTTTGTTAAGATTTCTCTGACTTTGTACGATTGTAGTTAAGGTTTTCAATAAAATATAAAAAAAAAGTTATAATATGAATCAGTAATCCGTATCATTAACCTAAATTTCACATTTCTTAATTTGTATACCTTACGTATAGTGTTTAATATACAGATCAATAAATGTTTACAAAATATCTTCATCACAATTTTCAATATCAACTGCACAGGAAAAAAAATAGTTTTTCCTGACCTTTTTCAAGAGATTCCGCACATTCATATTTTTCTAGAGATAATATTATTCAATTAAAATCAAGTAATGTTACAGTCTTTTACAGCAATTTTGAGTTAATTTGAACGTTACACAGTAATCTTTATCGTCATAGAATCCCTTCCACGACCCACACAACGACGCCAATATAATCTTGCAGTATTTTTTCAGAGATTTCTTGCGCCCATCTGCACCATCTTGGCATTACCTCGTGTTAGTCCAGGGCATTACTTTCCACCGAGAATTTTGTGGAGTTAAATAAACTTTTAAAAACACTTATTTAGTAGTAGCAGTATTGTTACCAGCAGTTGCAGAAATAGTAGTAGTGTTAATAGTAATATTTGATGTAGGTGTAGTATCAGTAAGGGTCTCATAAGTAAGTGTTCACAGGTGTATTCATAGCTGCAGTAGTAGTAGTAGTAGTAGCATTTTTACTAGCAGAAGCAGAATTCATATAAAGCAATAGCAGTATTCAGTGCAGTTGGAGATATAATATTAATAGTAGTAGTAGCAATAGGACTAGACAATGTAGTCGTATCAGTTGAAGAATAGTAGTGGCAGCAATAGTAGTATTAATCGTCATAGTAGTAGTAAAAGTATTAGTAGAGGCAGTAATAAAAGTAGTAGTAGTAGAAGCATCACTGCTGTATTTACTCATGTGATACACTTAAAGGCATTTATGAAACAAGTGAATGTGAAAAGAGAGAGAGAGAGAGAGAGAGAGAGAGAGAGAGAGAGAGAGAGAGAGAAAGTCCAGAATTCCATGCATATGCAGACGACTGTACTCTGACATTTACTTATCCAAGAGAAGAAATGCCAGCTGCTCTAAGCTACATCAATCACCAGCTAAGAGCTATATCAGCCTGGGTATTACAACCTCAGGTTCAATGGCCTGTTAACCTGAGTGTAAAAGGGAGCTTGGAGCAAAGAAACACAGTAGAAGATGCTTTGAATTTGTATTTCCTTCACCAATCAGTTATGAATATATAAGACTTTTGTCTTTTCCTTCACCAATTAAATAGAAAAGGGCTTTACATATATGTACACTATACACAGAAATAGTAGTATTTAGTGCACGCCACAGTCAAGGCAAAACAGCAGCCAAAAGACAGACAACCTTCCACAACCAGCTCTATGCAGGAATTCCAATGACAAACCGCGAGTGGTATCCACGTCACTTTTGTCATTGTTAAACTCGCATTTTAATTGGTTGAACCGAGTCGTTGATTTGATGATGGGGCCCCATCACCAAACCCTTAACGATGGTTCGCTGGTTGGAGGAGCCTATGTGGTTGTGTTTAACATTCTCCGAATAAAGGTTACATACTCTTTGCATGCAACACTGGGAAAACCGATGGCAGGCAACATTTGCGTCAGAGAAAACACAAATGATGATGGTCTCTAGGCACCATGATGGTAATGCCGGAGCAGTAGTAACTATGAATGGGAGAGTGTTGGTAACCGGGGAAGAAGTTGATATCCTTGGGGTAAAATTTGACTCCAAACTGACCATGAAGAACCACGTTGTAAATCTTGCAAACAAGGCAGCCAGGAAGTTTACAGCACTTCGACGTATCTCGCATTTGCTCGACAGTAGGGGCTCCAAGATTCTGTACGAGGCACAAGTATGCTCACACCTTGAATATGCTCCACTTTCTTGGTTTGCCTGTATTACGAACACAGGTAAAGAATAGCCTGTAACCTGGCCGTAATGGGTTTTTGGAGCAAAACAAACTCAGCAGTACTATTTAGCTTGTACTTCCTTCACCAGATATATATACAATTATGTACTAGAGTTGAATATATGTGTACCACACAGTGACAAAGAATGGCAAAACAGAAGCGAGAGAGAGAAGAGCACCATAGCCAACCAGCTGCTAGGCAAGTCTGGCAAATGCTGACAGAGTGAACCACGTCACCTCAGCATTTGGTGGGCTCGCCTGTTATTGGACAATGAACCAAGGTACTGATTTAATGTCGGGTACCATAAAAATCATTAAATCTTTAGCAACCGGTTCACTGGTTGGGAGGCAGCCTATATGGGAGTGTGTACATATGCCGAATAAATGTAACATACTCTTCGCATGACACAGCCTGCCCTCCATCTCGGCAACTGGTTGACAGAGTAGAGAACAGAGCAAGACGCCTCCTCTCGCCTGGACCCATCCTGGGTAGATCTGTCATTTCAGCAGAGCCTTCAAAACAGGAGGGATGTGGGCGGCCTTACTGTTATGTACAAGGCCAACATTGTCAAAGTACCACACTTGGCTCCACTTCGAGGGCAGTGAAAAGCAAGCTTCTATACCACAAGACGGGCTGTACCCTTCTTCAGAACATCACTTCATCTGAGATCATTTATCCCCAGGATGACTCGAGTCTGGAACACATTCGTACAGCATAATGATATCAACAAGATAAAAGTCAGCTGGAGTTTACCTGGAGAGAGTTCCGGGGGTCAACGCCGCTGCGGCCCGGTTGTGACCAGGCCTCATAATGGATCAGGGTCTGATCAACCAGGCTGTTACTGCTGGCCGCACGCAATCCAACGTACGGACCACAGCCCGGCTGTCAGGTACCGACTTTAGGTGCCTGTCCAGTGTCTGCTTGAAGACAGCCAGGGGTAGATTGTTAATCCCCTTATGTATGCTGGGAGGCAGTTGAAGAGTCTTGGGCCCCTGACACTTATTGTGTTGTTTCTTAACGTGCTATTGTCACCCCTGCTTTTCATTGGGGGGATGTTGCATCGTTAACCGAGTCTTTTGCTTTACCAGTAATTGAGGTGTTTTATTGCAGTTATGCGTGCCGTGAAGGTTCTCTGCACATTTTCTAGGTCAGCAATTTCACCTGCCTTGAAAGGTGCTGTTAGTGTGCAGAAATATTCCAGCCTAGATAGAACAAGCGACCTGAATAGTGTCACCATGGGCTTGGCGGCCCTGGTTTTGAAGGTTTTCATTATCCATCCTGTCATTTTTCTAGCAGATGCGATTGTTACAATGATATGGTCCTTGATGGTGAGATCCTCTGACATGATCATTCCCAGGTCTTTGACGTTAGTTTTTCGCTCTATTGTGTGGTTGGAATTTGTTTTATACTCCTATGAAATTTTAATTTCCTTACGTTTTCCATATCGGAGTAATTGAAATTTCTCATCATTGAACTTCATATTGTTTTCTGCAGCGCATATAAAGATTTGGTTGATGTCTGCCTGGAGCTTTGCTGTGTCTTCAATGGAGGACACTGATCAAATGAAAATGCTGGCCCACAAATGGTTCCAACTTCATCCTGTTCCCTACTTGCATCTTTCATATCAATAAAAATGCTTTCAAATGAGCTGATGAAGGTATCAGCTCTTAACTTGTCAATAAAGTTAGGAACCCTTGTCAATAGCTTGTCAATAAAGTTAGGAACCCTTAACTTGTCAATAGCTTGTCAATAAAGTTAGGAACCCTTGTCAATAAAGTTAGGAATCCTTAACCTAATCTTGTCAAGCCCTGTGTAAACAGGGAAGTTATTTCAGCACTTGTTATTGAATGTTTATTTAAATGACCTTCATCTCATCCAGAATCACATGCATGTGCAGTTGACTGTACTTTGACATTTACTTATCCAAGGGAGGAAATGCCAGCTGCTCGCAGCTACATCAGTCACCAGCTTTCAGCTGTACCAGCCTGGGAAAAACGATGGCAGGTCACATATTGATTCTGAGAAAACACACATGATGATGGTCTCTCTCTCTCTCTCTCTCTCTCTCTCTCTCTCGAGAGAGAGAGAGAGAGAGAGGTCAATATCCACGTCATAAGTTGTGGGTGAGTCATATGTATATGACTGTAAAGTGATCGAGAGACTCAGACAATTTTCAGATAAATAGAGAGTCAATGTTTTAAAAAAACTGGTACTGAATGACATGCAGGTTAACACCCAAAGAAATATTTGTTTAGGTTAACTACAGTTTAATATTTACATATATTATAGAGTTTAATATTATTTTAATTTTTTCTCGAATCTTTAGCACAAGAAGCAGATTATATCATAAAAATCTATAATTAATGTTTTTCAACAGGGATACCAGTTGGAAACTATTATTACTGATATTAGAGGCTTTTTCACCTGTGTCCGCATATGTCTCATTATTCATTATGTAAGACACCATTTACCAATACTATTTATAAGTGTTACATGGGGTATACCTGGAGAGGGTTTCGGGGGTCAACGCCCCCGCGGCTCGGTCTGAGACTAGGCCTCGTGGTGGATCAGGGTCTGATCAACCAGGCTGCTACTGCTGGCTGCACGCAAACTGACGTACGAACCACAGCCAGGCTGGTCAGGTACTGACTTTAGGTTCCTGTTCCTGGAGTTTACCTGAAGAGAGTTCCAGGGGTCAGCGCCCCTGCGGCCCGGTCTGTGACCAGTGCCTGCTTTAAGACAGCCAGGAGTCTATTGGTAATCCCCTTATGTATGCTGGGAGGCAGTTGAACAGTCTTGGGCCCTGGACACTTATTGTGTTGTCTCTCAATGTAGTCGTTGCGCCCCTGCTTTTCATTGGGGAAATGTTGCATCTCCTGCTGAGTCTTTTGCTTTCGTAGGGACTAATTTTCGTGTGCAAATTTGGTACTAATCCCTCAAGGATTTTCCAAGTGTATATTATCATGTATCTCTCGCCTGCGTTCCAGGGAATACAAATCAAGGGACTTAAACCGTTCCCAGTAATTTAGGTGCCTAATCGTACTTATATGTGCCGTGAAAGTTCCTTGTACACTCTTCAGGTCAGCACTTTCGCCTGCCTTGAAGGGGGCAGTTAGTGTACAGCAGTATTTAAGCTTAGAGAGAACAAGCGATTTAAAGAGAATCATCATGGGCTTGACGTTCCTAGTTTTGAAGGTTCTCGTTATCCATCCTATAATTTTCCTAGCAGATGCGGTAGATACATTGTTGTGGTCTTTGAAGGCGATATCCTCTGACATTATCACTCCCAGGTCCTTCACATTACTTTTTCACTCTATTGTATGGTTAGAATTTGTTGTATACCCTGACAGTTTTAATTTCCCCAAGTTTTCATATCTGAGTAGAAGAAATTTATCTTCATTGAATTTCATATTGTTTTGAGTGGCCCATTTGAAGATTTGGTTGATGTCCGCTTGGAGTCTTTCAGTGTCTTCGATGGAAGTCAGTCATGGCAATCCAGGTGTCATCCACAAAGGAAGACACGGAGCTATGGCTTACATCTGTCTTTGTCAGATATGAGGATGAGGAATAGAATGGGAGCGAGTACTTTGCCTTGTGGAACAGAGATTTTCACCGTAGCTGCATGACTTTTATGGGTAGTTTCAAAGGGATGAGGAATTACCTTATACCCTGACTGGTCATTATCCTACGGATCATGTAGACTCTGATGGTTGCCAATATGACATATTTTCAATGCATAGTTCAGCTGCCCAGGCAACTTATATTCCAAATAGAAAAATTAGATCAAACAAAATTGACCTTAAATGGATAAACAAAACATTAAATCCCTTATAGGTTAAATGAGGCATTTCCAGGCGAATCAAAAGAGAGGCGGCCTCTTAAAAAATCAAAATTTTAAATTAAAAACATTAATAAAAAAAGGAATAAGAAACTTGAACGAGATTATGAAGTTAAAATCTCAAGGGGTTCGAAGATTAAACCATAAGGTTCCTTTCAGGTATATAGGATTAAGATTATTGACAAGATTGACCCACTAAAAAAATTGCTTAGCACAGTTTACAGTAAGTGACAAGGAAATGTGTAAAACCTTCAACACTTATTTGCTCTCAGTTTTAAGTAGGGAGATACTAGAGAAATTATAGAAATAAAAAATTATTTAGCCCTGGACGAAAATAACTTATGCAGAATCAAACTCACTAGTGATATGGTTCTCGGAAAAAAAATAGATTAAAACCAAACAATTGTCCCGTCCCTGATAAACTGTTCTCAAGGAATTGAAAAAAAATAAAAAAACTTAAACCATTAGCTAGTCTTTTTAACATATTACAAACTGGTATAGTGGCCAATAAGTGGAAATAGCGGATGTGATAACGATCTTCAGAGCTGGAGATAAGTTGTTAGCATCGAATTATAGACCTCCATTGTGGGAATATTTGTAGAATAAGAAATTGGAGAGGTTATTCAAAGGCACCTTGAGAGACAAATTCATCAATAGATCTCAGATTAGTTTTAGGAAGGGTGTTCGTACCTTACGAATTTCTCAAACTTTTTTAACTAAGGCATTTGAGGAGGTAGATCATGGTAATGAATATGACATTGTGTATATGGACTTTTGGTTGACGTCCACAACGCAGATTACTGAGGAAAGAAGAGGCACACGGAAAAGGAGGAATTTTTTTCTGGATATAGGATTTGTTGACAAATAAGCAACAGAGAGTTTGTATAAATGGGAAGCAATCCGAGTAGGGATACGTCACAGTGTTCCACAGGGGTCAGTGCTGGGCCCTTTGTTGTTCACAGTATACATGAACTACGTAGATGAGAGAATAAATAGTGTCCTTTTACTTAACATATTGTCGGTAATTCTACCAATAATAATACGATATTATTAAGTTTCCCGTTGGCATCAAAGTAAGCCGTCGGATTAATTCTGATGAGTATTCTAGAGCACTGTGAATGAGTATTCTAGAGCACTGTGAATGAGTATTCTAGAGCAGTGTGAATGAGTATTCTAGAGCAGTGTGAATGAGTATTCTAGAGCAGTGTGAATGAGTATTCTAGAGCACTGTGAATGAGTATTCTAGAGCACTGTGAATGAGTATTCTAGAGCAGTGTGAATGAGTATTCTAGAGCAGTGTGAATGAGTATTCTAGAGCACTGTGAATGAGTATTCTAGAGCACTGTGAATGAGTATTCTAGAGCACTGTGAAAAGATTGATGCAGTGGTCGGATTGATTAAGTGGGAGATGCAGTTTATTGTAAACAAATGCAAAGTTCTAAGCATTGGGGAAAAATAATTATAATACTTGTAAACTAAATACTACAGATCTTAATCTTTTTTATTGCGAAAAAGATGTCTGTTCTCGTTAGTAGTAACCTAAAGCCAAGACAACAGTATTTGCATTAAAGCAAATAGAAGTCTTAAATTCATATCAAGAAGTAATAGGCACAACTTCGTACGTGATTGTCTGGCAGAGAAGGTATTCCCGAAGACTGCTACATAGCTATCCCATTCCAGACACCAATTTTCTCCTGCTATCCCATTCCAGACACCAATTTTCTCCTGGTATCCCATTCCAGACACCAATTTTCTCCTGCTATCCCATTCCAGACACCAATTTTCTCCTGCTATCCCATTCCAGACACCAATTTCTCCTGCTATCCCATTCCAGACACCAATTTTCTCCTGCTATCCCATTCCAGACACCAATTTTCTCCTGCTATCCCATTCCAGACACCAATTTTCTCCTGCTATCCCATTCAGACACCAATTTTCTCTGCTATCCCATTCCAGACACCAATTTTCTCCTGCTATCCTATTCCAGACACCAATTTTCTCCTGCTATCCCATTCCAGACACCAATTTTCTCCTTCTATCCCATTCCAGACACCAATTTTCTCCTTCTATCCCATTCCAGACACCAATTTTCTCCTGCTATCCCATTCCAGACACCAATTTTCTCCTGCTATCCCATTCCAGACACCAATTTTCTCCTGCTATCCCATTCCAGACACCAATTTTCTCCTGCTATCCCATTCCAGACACCAATTTTCTCCTGCTATCCCATTCCAGACACCAATTTTCTCCTGCTATCCCATTCCAGACACCAATTTTCTCCTGGTATCCCATTCCAGACACCAATTTTCTCCTTCTATCCCATTCCAGACACCAATTTTCTCCTGCTATCCCATTCCAGACACCAATTTTCTCCTGCTATCCCATTCCAGACACCAATTTTCTCCTGCTATCCCATTCCAGACACCAATTTTCTCCTGCTATCCCATTCCAGACACCAATTTTCTCCTGCTATCCCATTCCAGACACCAATTTTCTCCTGCTACCCCATTCCAGACACCAATTTTCTCCTGCTACCCAAGCTTGCTTGACTGAATGCACCGAGGAACTCTCCAACATCGCCACATAAACAAGAAGTATGAAGGTCAACCTGCAGACTGACCACTGCACTTCTAAGCACAGACTCAATACAGTCACCATGGCCAACCTCTAACAGAAAATTTAACTCAACCACAAACTCCAGTTCCTCTGCATTAACAGCCAATGGAAGATGGGGTCAGGAATCTTTGATTAACGACCGGTCGTCACGCATCTTAACTGACTGCGAGAAACAAGCGCTGAATCTAAGACTCAGATTTACCATAAACGTATGCAAGCAAACCACCAACTGAACTTAATCATCTAGTCATCAGAAATCACAGAAGACACAGTGACAGTAACTTCCAGAAAGGTTACATACAGGACATACTCACCGCAGCCCTGTGTGAGCCTTCCTCTGCCAATCATTCCTGACGGTATATTACTGCTCTTCAGAACCTCTTCAAGGACCCAAGTATTATCGTCACCACCACTGACCAAAGAAGTAGAGTCGTCATTCTCAACACCAGCAACTACAACACCAAAATAATGGACTTTTGAACGAATAGTCTAAAACGAGAACATTAGCACACAACAGTGAGAGGCAGTCACCAAGGACTTCCTAATCAAAACAGAAATAATAATGGAGGAAGACTATCTCTACATTTAATACCTAGCAACCCCAAACCAGCAAACATGTACAGACTACCTAAGGCCCACAAGCACAATATGCCTCTCAGACAAATCAAATCAGGTATAGCCAGCGCAACACACAAATTAGCCAGAGTTCTCGCCAAACACCTTTCCTGTTTCCTGGAAACTATTAGACCCGTTCATCTAAACAACTCAGACGATCTCAACCGCATCAGAGACATCTCTGTCCGGAACAAGAAACTAAGTAGTTTGGATATCACCTTCACTTAGGTACCCACCACACAAGCCATTAACAGTCTCCGTCGTAAACTCGTCTGAGCTAACTTATACAAGGACCACCTAGATTCCATTCAGTGTATGCATTTCATTCAGACAGAATAATGTATTAATCCCGCCTTTGTATACCACCTGATCCTGAACGTGGTAACAGCTGTTATTTAAGTAAGCTTTCTCCTGAAGCCCGCGGTCCAACTAGAACACGGGCCGTCAATTGAGTAGCCCTGACCTAGAAGGTGCAAGCTTCGTTAACATCATCCCCACCAACGTCACATGGTTACGTTATGTGGACGACGTCCTCATAATATATCTTAAACGTTTCAGTGTACAGGACTATGGCATGCTACAGTATATCACACTGCATATATCACACACCCATATAGGCATTCCCTCCCGACCAGTGAACCAAGTGCTTAGGGAATACTGAGTTGGGGCTCCCTCGTTATGCTTGCACCTTGGTTCAAATCAGCCAATCACTAAGTAGCTCGCTAACGTTGTGAAGCGATGTTGGGCTCTTGTGAATCAACAGTTGCAGACTTACCACCAAATCTGGTCGAAGGCGGTTTATACCATATTTCTTGTTTGCAAAATTGCCTTTCTGTACATATCCTCTATAAATATTGTACATAATAATGCTGTTTGGTGAAGGAAAAATATATATAGCGGGATATAATAATGACGTACAAAATTATGAGAGGAAATTAATAGGGTGGACAGAGGCAGTCCATTTGAAAAGATTTTAAAAAGCCAGACAAGTCACAATGATGTTAGGAAATATTTCTTCAGTCTAAAATAAACGAGGAAGTGTAACGAGATGAAACAAGAAGTTGTTGATGGAGGTCATGCAGCAAGGTGACAGGTTCAAGGTCATGCAGCAAGGTGACAGAGAAAACTTATTTCTCATCGTACATGGGACAAGTCCATATATTTTGCCTTTTGAGAGGTAACTTACAAAATTTTGAAGGATTAAAGGACACGCAGTGACCCCATGCAGCACCTCGCTGGTCACACTACCCCTCGAGAACTCTTTCCTCGTGTCACTTTTCGCATTTCTTAAAAACAGTTTCTCACTCAGTAAAGTATAAAGTACTCTTCACATGCTACATTATCTGATATTTCAGTGTTTTCCATTTCATTTGGTGTTATAAAGTATCAATCCGCTTTCATAATCTTTTGCTGTGTGTGTAATCACAGATATATTGTTCCAAAGGTCAAGACTCAGCTCCTAGCCTCGCCTAATTTCCGGTAGCTATTAATTTCACTCATTCCTTGCTTCGAGAGCCTTAATGTACTTTTTAAGCTATATATGAATCCTGCCGCTACCACTCCATTCTCCAGGAATGTATATATGTATATACACATGTAGGTCATTCACAACATGTATTTTCTCACTTGTTAAAATCTCCTAAACATTCACTTATTTACGAATTCTTAATATAACTTCTCACATCCTATTATTTTAATCAGCATAATTCTTGAATTTTAACACGTATTTTATCTCTTTCCTCTCAATAATTGATCCTTTAATATTACTGCTACTCTTTAGCTCTGAGACTCTCAGATACAGCTGGTCTAATTACATTTTCACCTGGCCACTGAAATTCTTCTACCTGCTTTAGCTTCTTTTTGCTTAGAGCTACGGCATCCAGCTTCTTCTGTACTTGTATATACGAACTGCAGGTGTAGGATGAAATAGGTGTGAAAAGAAGTAGCAAAATGTACTTCTCATCTTCCACGTCTATGAGGCACAAAGGCAATCTTACCATTGTATAAAACAGTTATAGATTTCCATTTCACATTAATTTTTCTGGACGGTAGTTCCTCCCTGGGTGGTTGTTGTCTACTAACCTACTGCCTATATTATCTATTATTATTTTTATTATTATTATTATTAAATTTATGTTGAGTTAAACCCATAGTTATGATACTGCTCCTTAGCAATGGGGTGAAAGGCAATCAGGGTTTTTAAAAAAAGAGGAGGATAGTTTTGGATCAATAGATCTCACCAGTATCACACGGCCACGTAAAGGGTCAATGTCAGCACAAATAAATTAAAGCCTTCACTTTTATCATGATCTAAAAATACGACGTTTGATAAATAAATTAATACTTGTCTCTCATGCGCCATCGTTCTGAGTGTTGCGAGGGACCTTCGGCGGTCATAAATAAGAACAAAAGAACATAAAAATACAGCTGAAGATATTTATTATCACAGATTCCTTAACCTAGACCCGGTGGAATTAACTAATCTGGACTGTCAAAATTTGGATGGACATTGAAAATACTTCAAGTAGAAGATTATAACTTCAATAGAAACTCTGGAGCATGAAGTAGCAGTGATGAAAAGTTAAGAAGCAACACAGTAACATCCGGTATCAGCAATGATACAACAGGCATCAATCTATTACATAAGACAGTAATCAACAACAATAGGTAGCAGCATACAACATCAAGTAGCAATACCGTAAACTTCAAACAGAAGTTCTGTGATATAAAGCATCAATACTGTAGCAACAGCAATACAGTAGCATCAAACAGCATTACAGTGGCTTCAAGAATCAATACTGTAACACTACTGAGCAGTACTGTTGCTTCATATAATGGTACTGAAACATTAAACAGAAGTACTTTGACTTCAGTCAGATGAACAACAGTATTGTGGCTTTACGTAACAGTAACTTCAAGTATCAATCCCGTCCCTACAAGTAATACTACACAGATATCTTGACTTCAAGATCTGTGTGTATCAAAGGCAATGCATTACAGAGCTATATGGTGATTTGTGTTTAAAACCTTTCGACTTCATTTGTAACCATTCACCTGCATTTAGGAATACTTTAATCTCTAAAATAGGGATTAAATTAGAGGCTCAGTGTAAACTTACACAAAGAGAGATACGTCTCACATTGTGTACACTACATATTCATGAGTGACAGTGCTCGCACATCCTTATATTCAATGATTATGCCATTTGTTATCCTTCCTCCAATGAGATGTAAACTTCCAGTATTTTTGCAACTTTGAGGATCAATGAAGAGGCCTGTAAGTAACCACATAATGTGGTTACTTACGCTAGGCTGAGTCACTTGATATTTTTGTCCATGCATAACGTATTATTTTGTCAACCACAATAGTACACGGCGGATATTTATTAAATATCCATCGTCGTGAATAATAAAGTAGGAGACAAATAGCGTTCCATTTCACATATATTCTTGAAGCTCCATCGTGACCACCGTCATAACGACCAACGCAACTATGGTCGGGACCCATAAAGAACAAAATGGCACAGTACCGTGACTGGAATAATTCACAAATAACCCGACGACGTTTCGGTCCAACTTGGACCGTTTACGAGTCTGACCGAAACGTCGTCGTAAGCTCTTCTGCTATGTGTGGGTTATTTGAGTATGGTCCGGACCACTAGCGTGAACATCGTCGGGACAACCGTCTGGGCTACTGTCGGGACCACTGCTGGGACCACAGTCAGGACCACAATCGGGAACAACGTCGGGGCTTAGGTAGGAATCACTGTCAGGACCTCTGTTGGGATAAACGTCGGTATCACCGTCGGCACCTTCGTCGGAACTACTGCCGAGCCTACCTTTCAGACCATCGTCTTCAACAACATTGATCCCACATTTGAGGTCACCGTCAGGACCATCATTGGGACCATGGGACTCCTGTTCCTGCCTCTTTTTTACCATTGGTAAATAATAAATTCTCACCTAATCTCTTAGGATGTAACGTACCTCTTCTTAAAACTGTGCACGCACTGCTGATTGTGGAGCACTGCGTCAAGGAAGATGTGGAAGAAAACGCAAATCAACACCTCACGATGACAAGGTTATCATAAGAAATAGTGTGGTCCCAAAAAGGCATAAACTTTAGAGAGATTGGGCTTCAGCTGGAGTAAAAATTAATTCTTCAACTGTTCGACGAAGTTGGCAGAACTGCCAGAAAGCCGGTAAAGAAACAATTATTGACTGTTAATATGAAGAAAAAACGGCTGTGGTGGGGACTCGATCATAAGAGATAGACAACAGATGATTGGAGAAAAGTTATATTTAGAGATGAGGTGCATTTTGAAGTTCATGGGTACAGATCAGTTGTAGTAAGATGGAGCAAAGGTGAACCTCTTTGTAATGGACACATTCAACAAGCGCCAAAACACTCGCATAAGAAGATGTTTTGGGGTAGTTTTACTGCAAAAGGCCCTGTACAGCTTGTACAAATACATGGCAGTCCTGGCAACTCTTTGCTCCAATTGTGGATAGAGATTTACCTGAAGGAGAAGGCATTTTCTCATTCTTCGAAGAGCAACTTACCTAACCTCAACCCAACTGAGAATCTAGAGGCAATAACCAAACGCAGGATCGCAAAATAGGACTGTTCAACTGTGCAGAAGCTAACTGCTGCTGTTATTAGGCCCAGGTTCCACGACGAAAAACGTTCGGAATTCTACGGAAGTAATTAATTTAACAGGTAAAAACAGAAGGGAGCCATTATATGAGGTGGAGGAACTAAGGATGAGGGAATTTTCAAAGGAGTTGTTGAAAACTGATAAAGAGAGGGAGTCATATATTTTATTAAGCAGGGAGGTATAACCCCTTTTAGGAGCGAGGAAGATACAGATGTGATGGTGGGGTAGGAGTGTGAGAGGGGGAAGGGGGTAGAAGGAAAGGGGGTGAAGCAGCTGGTATAGATGAAATAAAAATAAAAATGTTAACACACGTTGGGATATAGTTTTGGTGTAGTTCGGGCATTTTTCAGTAAATGCATGAAAGGGAAAAAAATGTTCCTTGGGATTGGTAGAAAGCATGCATATTTTTCATATAAGGAAAAAAGATTATAAAAGATAGTGCAAAGATTATAGGGAAATAATTATGGAAAGAATAATGGATAAGCCAAAGAGATCGAATGTAGAGGAACATGGACGTTTCAGGAAGGCTAGTTATGTGTAGACCAAGTGTCTAAAGTGTCTACATTGAAGGATATAAGTGAACAATACTTAGATAACCGTAAGAAATTTTTCATTCCATTAATGAATTTATAAAAGTCATTTGATAGGGTGGATAATGAAGCAATGTAGCAGATGCTCACGAAATCGTAATGACACGATTGCAAACAAACCATACCACGGGTGGGGATCGAACCCGCGGTCAGAGTGTCTCAAAACTCCAGACCGCGGGCTCGAACTCCACCCGTGGTATGTTTTTTTTTTTTTTAGCAGATGCTGCAAGTGTATGCAATAGATGGTAGGCGAACATAGTAAAGGCAAAGTGATGAGAGATTCATAAAAAATATAGACAATGATTGGATATCAAATTGGAGGAAGAGAATATGGAGGAAGTAAATATGCTCAGATATTTGGGAGTGAAGTTGTCAGTGGATGGTTCTGTGAGATATATGGTGAGCATAGGATAAGGGAGAAGGGTGGATGATGCATTGTGATATCTGTAGAGACCAAAAAAAATCTTTAGGAATGGAAGCAAAACAGGAAATGTATCAGAATATACCGGTACCAACAGTTGTATGGGCGTGAAACATGGGTTTTAAATGTTGCAGCGAAGAGGAGGTTGGGTTAGGAAAGATCGTTATTGAGGGCAATGAGTGGTGTGAATAATATACAGAGAATCCGGAGGATAAAGATTAGCCTCCGGAGTAACAAAAATAATAATAATTATAATTATTATAATCAAAAGGAAGGGCTAAACCTTCTAAGGATATTCATAATAAGAATAGGAGAAAATAAGAATAGGAGAAAATAAGAATAGGAGAAAATAAGAATAGGAGAAAATAAGAATAGGAGAAAATAAGAATAGGAGAAAAAAAGAATAGGACAAAATAAGAATAGGACAAAATAAGAATAGGACAAAATAAGAATAGGACAAAATAAGAATAGGACAAAATAAGAATAGGACAAAATAAGAATAGGACAAAATAAGAATAGGGCAAAATAAGAATAGGACAAAATAAGAATAGGACAAAATAAGAATAGGACAAAATAAGAATAGGACAAAATAAGAATAGGACAAAATAAGAATAGGACAAAATAAGAATAGGACAAAATAAGAATAGGACAAAATAAGAATAGGACAAAATAAGAATAGGAAAAAAATAAGAATAGGAAAAATAAGAATAGGAAAAAAATAAGAATAGGAAAAATAAGAATAGGAAAAATAAGAATAGGAAAAATAAGAATAGGAAAAATAAGAATAGGAAAAATAAGAATAGGAATAAGACGAATGGGAATAATAAGAAGAATAGGAATAAGACGAATGGGAATAATAAGAAGAATAGGAATAAGAAGAAGAAGAATAGGAATAAGAAGAATAGGAATAAGACGAATGGGAATAAGAAGAATAGGAATAATAATAAGAAGAATAGGAATAAGAAGAAGAATATGAATAATAAGAAGAATAGGAATAATAAGAAGAATAGGAATAAGAAGAATAGGAATACGAAGAAGAATAGGAATAAGAATAATAGGAATAAGAAGAATAGGAATAAGAAGAAGAAGAGGAATAAGAAGAAGAATAGGAATAAGAAGAATAGGAATAAGAAGAAGAATAGGAATAAGAAGAAGAATAGGAATAAGAAGAAGAAGAATAGGAATAAGAATAAGAAGAATAGGAATAAGAAGAATAGGAATAAGAATAAGAATAGGAATAAGAAGAATAGGAATAAGAATAAGAATAGGAATAAGAAGAATAGGAATAAGAATAGGAATAATAATAGGAATAAGAAGAATAAGAATAAGAATAAGAATAATAGGAATAAGAAGAATAAGAATAAGAATAGGAATAAGAAGAAGAATAGGAATAAGAAGAAGAATAGGAATAAGAAGAATAAGAATAGGAATAAGAAGAATAAGAATAAGAAGAATAAGAAGAATAAGAATAAGAATATGAATAAGAAGAATAAGAATAAGAATAGGAATAAGAAGAATAAGAATAAGAATAGGAATAAGAAGAATAAGAATAAGAATAGGAATAAGAAGAATAAGAATAAGAATAGGAATAAGAATAAGAATAAGAATAGGAATACGAATAGGAATAGGAAGAATAAGAATAGGAATACGAATAGGAATAAGAAGAATAAGAATAAGAATAGGAATAGGAATAAGAAGAATAAGAATAGGAATAAGAAGAATAAGAATAAGAATAGGAATAAGAAGAATAAGAATAGGAATAAGAAGAATAAGAATTGGAATAATAATAATAAGAATAAGAATAATAAGAATAATATGAATAAGAAGAATAATAAGAATAATAAGAATAAGAAGAATAATAAGAATAAGAAGAAGAATAAGAATAAGAAGAATAAGAAGAAGAATAAGAAGAATAATAAGAAGAAGCATAAGAAGAATAAGAATAATAATAATAATAATAAGAAGAAGAAGGTGGAGGTGCTGCAGTTTCTGAAAATCATTTACGGAGAAAACATCCTCACAGGGAGACTTAAACAAGTTCATTTAACACCTCTTAAACTTCCTTTCACATAATCAATATTTATTGTGGTGGTGAATTTTCCCAGCATTTATGAAAAGTTTCCTCACTTTGCATTTTAAAAACTGCAGTTTGTTTCCCGGAACGCAGACTGCTGTGACTAGCAGACTCTGCTGTGACTAGCAGACTCTGCTGTGACTAGCAGACTCTGCTGTGA
This sequence comes from Cherax destructor, assembly GCA_009830355.1. Classification (NCBI taxonomy): domain Eukaryota; kingdom Metazoa; phylum Arthropoda; class Malacostraca; order Decapoda; family Parastacidae; genus Cherax; species Cherax destructor. Next base: position 94,885 of record WNWK01003887.1, read on the forward strand.
CTAGCAGCGGTCTCAACGCATTCATGTTTAATTAATAAGCGGGAATAAATCCCTCATAAACCTCTATGAATGCTAGGTATACATTTTTAACCTAAATGGAACAAAAAAAACACCCGCTATGATGGAGAACCCGACAAATTTGAAAAATATAAAATTCCGCGATCTCTAAGCATTAACCTTATAATATAGTTTCTGTATCCTTCAAAGATTTTGCATAGATGGAATACAGTACCACCGAGGGTGCAGGAATCATCTGAGGGGCCTACTAGGCTCCACAATTACTTACTGACTAAGAGGAATTAGCCAATCTCAGATAAAATAAAATCACAGCCTATTTTATGGTATAATACCTTCTTGATTCAGCCAATAACAGACGAGTAACACCCTGGTTGGTAAATACCTACTGCTAGATTAACAGGAGCATCAGACGACTAACACCTAGGAAGGGGTATATCTATACTGCTAAATTGACATGAGCATCAAATGAATAACACCTAGAAACCATACCACGGGTGGGGTTCGAACCCGCGGTCAGAGAGTCTCAAAACTCTAGACCGTCGCGTAAGCCACTAGGCTTACGGTCTAGAGTTTTGAGACTCTCTGACCGCGGGTTCGAACCCCACCCGTGGTATGGTTTGTTTGCAATCGTGTCATTACGATTTCGTGAGTCAATAACACCTAGGTCAGTGTTTACCTACTGCTAGATTGACATTATCTGACGACTAACACCTAGGCCAGTGTTTACCTACTGCTAGAATGACATTATCTGACGACTAACACCTAGGCCAGTGTTTACCTACTGCTAGATTGACATTATCTGACGACTAACACCTAAGTTGGTGTATATCTACAACTGTTAGGTAAGACACATATGCAACAGTTAGGTATCTTTATTTCGAAACGTTTCGCCTACACAGTAGGCTTCTTCAGTCGAGTACAGAAAAATTGGAAGAAGCAGAAGAGAAGTGAAGACGGTATAATCAGTTCATCACCCTTGAAGATCTAGTTTTGAGGTGGTCAGTCCCTCAGCCTGAAGAAGAGTATTTGTTCCATAGTCTGAAACAATATTTCAGACTATATCTACTGAAGGTTAACAGGAGCATCAGACATCTAACACATAGGTTAGAGTATATCTTCTGCTTGATCAGCAGGAGAAACAGATGAAAGATCTGACCTCACAATTTGCGCTTCCCAGAAACTGATCCCAGAAGCTTATAGTTGTGAGTTGAGTAATCTGTCAATGACCAAAAATAATCATCATAATTTACATATTGGAAAAGTGATTTTCCACAGCTAGGAAAAAATCCAAAAATTCCAACGTAACATTCGTATTTACACAAAATCCTTTAATTATTTAGAGAACATTTTTTTAAATATTTGAAGTCATTTCATATACTTTTATCCTAGCGCCATTGCATTACACCTTCATCTTTAGTGTACATTTCCCAGCGGCATATGATAAGGTGAGTAGGGGAGCAATGCGGCAGAAGTTTGGAATAGGCAATATGTTATAAAGAGCAGAAACTATTTTTTTTATGAGAAGAATAAACTGACGTTAAAGTGTGTAGAAGAGAATGATACAGTTTCCAAGTGTGTATGTGTATGTACCTATAATATATATATATATATATATATATATATATATATATATATATATATATATATATATATATATATATATATATTTTATTTTTTATTAACACATCGGCCGATTCCCACCAAGGCAGGGTGGCCCGAAAAAGAAAAACTTTCATCATCATTCACTCCATCACTGTCTTGCCAGAAGGGTGCTTTACACTACAGTTATAAAACTGCAACATTAACACCCCTCCTTCAGAGTGCCGGCACTGTACTTCCCATCTCCAGAACTCAAGTCCGGCCTGCCGGTTTCCTGAATCCTTCATAAATGTTACTTTGCTCACACTCCAACAGCACGTCAAGTATTAAAACCATATGCCTCCATTCACTCCTATCAAATACGCTCACACATGCTTGCTGGAAGTCCAAGCCCTCGCACACAAAACTTCCTTTACCCCCTCCCTCCAACCTTTCCTAGGCCGACCCCTACCCCGCCTTCCCTCCACTACAGATTTATACACTCTCGAAGTCACTCTGTCTCGTTCCATTCTCTCTACATGTCCAAACCACCTCAACAACCCCTCCTCAGCTCTCTGAACAATCGTTTTGGTAATCCCGCACCTCCTCCTAATTTCCAAACTCCGAATTCTCTGCATTATATTCACACCACACATTGACCTCAGACATGACATCTCCACTGCCTCCAGCCTTCTCCTCGTTGCAACATTCATCACCCATGCTTCACACCCATATAAGAGCGTTGGTATAACTATACTCTCATACATTCCCCTCTTTACTTCCATGGACAAGGTTCTTTGTCTCCACAGACTCCGAAGTGCTCCACTCACCCTTTTCCCCTCATCAATTCTATGATTCACCTCATCCTTCATAGACCCATCCGCCGACATGTCCACTCCCAAATATCTGAATACATTCACCTCCTCCATACTCTCTCCCTCCAATCTGATATCCAATCTTTCGTCACCTATTCTTTTTGTTATCCTCATCACCTTACTCTTTCCTATATTCACTTTCAATTTTCTTCTTTTACACACCCTACCAAATTCATCCACCAACCTCTGCAGCTTCTCTTCAGCATCTCCCAAAAGCACAGTGTCATCAGCAAAAGCAACTGTGACAACTCCCACTTTGTATTTGCTTCTTTATCTTTTAGCCCAACACCTCTTGCCAAGACCCTCGCATTCACTTCTCTTACAACCCCATCTATAAATATATTGAACAACCACGGTGACATCACACATCCTTGTCTAAGGCCCACTTTTACTGGGAAATAGTCCCCTTCCCTCCTACACACTCTATATATATATATATATATATATATATATATATATATATATATAAGTGCTTTATTAATAGACAGAATACAGTGACAGAAAACACAAACATGAACATGAATACAATGGTATAATATATCAAAGATTATGAATCTCCTCCAGCTCCTCCGAAGCCGGACGCGGGCTCAGTATGCAGCATGCATTTCCTCTCTGGATGGCCACGCTGAGGCGCTGGAACATGAAAGTGGCTGCCCTTGGGACCCTGGTGGTGTCGAAGAGTCTGGAACCTAGTTCTTTAAGGAAACGTGTTGCATTTTTTTCCCATGCTTCCAAGGTCTCTGATCCCACTGGGACAAATTGATACTGTTGGCTTATGTCCCTGTACTTGCCGATCTTGTACTCCTCCCTGTGGTCAGCAGCTCCTTGTCGCCCGACACTGTGATGGATGTAGGTGTTAGCCAGTGTCGACATACAGGTATAGTCCCATGCTAAGAGCTTGCCATTCTACCAAGGATAGATGGTGATCCCGTCGGGGCAGTTTGCTGGGTTGTGGATATTGTTGGCTGCTAGTGATCGGGGCTCTCTCTCGGCTGGGCATCCAGCTGAAGCAAGAGTTCTCTTTATAATGTCGTTGACTTCATTGTGTCTTGCATGTCAGCCCTTGGTTTTGGAACAGTTTAGACCATGTAGACCATATTGATCGGCTTGCGCATCGCCGCAAATACACATATATTCTGTGTGAATTGGGGCAGCAAGGCGCAGAGCCACTGCAATGCAGAGGGTCTTAAAGTCGAGGGGTGTTCCCATTTCCGAAATGGGAACTGTTTGGAGGAAGTCCCCAGAGTGAGGTGCAATCACAGCTAGGAGACGGGCAGCCTCCCTGTCTGATGTTACAGCCCTACGCATGTTGGCAAACATCTTTTCAGTTATGGGGCCATCCCAGCTTGACTGTTTGTAGGCCAGTTCTGCACTAGGTTTTGGTGCTGGAGCAGCAAGTCTCCCAAATTCATTGAATGCACTGGCATAGCTAGGGTCTTGTATTCCTGCTGAATCACTGAGGTTGTCCGAAAGAATTTGTTTTATTAGCTCGTTTGATGCTATGGAAGAGGATAGGAAAGCTGGTAGGGCAATCTGGGAGGATTTGCGTACTCCCAGTCCCCCAAGCCTGACTGGAAGTGAGGCTTGCAACCACTGTCCATCTTCGAGGGAAAGATTCAATACACTCTCTAGCATGGTCTTGAGGAGAGAGTCATATTCCTTGAGTTTCAAACTTCTGAAGGCTGGGAAGCATCTCAGGAAGTAGGTAAGTTTTGGGATTGACAGGCACCTGGTGAGTAGGTAGAAGGCATCATGTGTATCGATGTCTTTTACCCTTCCTTCCATCGTCCTGAGGTCTAAGACTTTTTTTTCTAGGACCAGATCGATGGCATTGGGCAAAGAGGAGCACCAAGGAGAGTGCTCCGAGGAGAACTTTGAGTTTTCCCCGAGGTACGTTTATTGTCTTCTCTGAGGATGAGGGTCCCCAGTAAAGTTCTAGAGGTGGTACCTCCATATATATCTAACATTTATATATATATATATATATATATATATATATATATATATGCAAGACAACCACTATGAAAAAAATAGAAGAATTCCAAGCGCTTTCGTGACTACTCACATTATCAAGGAACTATATATATATATGTCGTGCCGATTAGGTAAAACTGGTCAATTAGCAAGAACTCATCTAAAATTAAGTCCTTTCTAAAAAAAATTCTTATACGTTTAAAGATATATTCTTTTCATTTATGTTAATGTAAGAATTTATAATTTTGTACCAAGAGAAACTTTGAAAACCTACCTAACCTTATTATAACAAGCGCAATTTAATTTAGCCTAACCCACCTAAATATATTTTATATACGTTAACATTAATTTAATAATAAACAAACACAATGAAATATATTTTTTTCGTTATGTTCAGAATGATTTTGGCGAAATTATTGCATACACAAATTTTCACTTGTCTTATATGGCAAGGTGAGCGTTGCTATTTAACCCAAAATCGCAAGTTTTACCTAATCGGCACGACATATATATATATATATATATATATATATATATATATATATATATATATACATACAACTTTATCCATGAAAGCAAAGAGGAATGTATGAGAGTGTAGTTATACTAACACTCTTCTATGGGTTTGAGGCATGGGTTGTGAATGTTGCAACAAGGAGAAGGCTGGAGGCAATGGAGATGTTATGTCTGAGAGCAATGTGCGGTGTGAATATAATGCAGAGAATCCGTAGTTTGAAGATTAGGAGGAGGTGTGGGATTACCAACACTATTACCCAAAGAGCTGAGGAGTGGTTGAGATGGTTTGGACATGTGGAGAGGATGGAAGGCGGGGTAGGGGTCGGACTAGGAAAGGTTGGAGGGAGGGGTTAAATGAGGTTTTGTGGGCGAGGGGCTTGGACTTTCAGCAAGCGTGTGTGAACCGTGTTAGATAGGAGCAAACGGAGACAAATGGTTTTTAGGACTTTACGTGCTGTTGGAGTGTAAGTAAGGTAACATTTATGAAGGGATTCAGGGAAACCAGCAGGCCAGACTGGAGATGGGAAGTACAGTGCCGGCACTCTGAAGGAGGGGTGTTAATGCAGTTTTGTACCTGTAGTGTAAGCATGCCTCTGGCAAGACAGTGATGGAGTGAATGATGATGAAAGTTTTTATCTGGGGGCCACCCTGCCTTGGTGGGAAACGGCCGAAGTGTTAATACAAAAATATAGTGTTAGTCATTGCATTATGCCGGGTGAGCGCCCCGGTATAATTCTGTGACGAAAATCAAAGGTCTAATATACAGGGGGGCCTTTTCGTCAGTGCATTATGCCGGGTAGCAGCCATTAGCATGATGTCACAGCCTGCTGTCACACTCCAGTGACTCCTCAGTGCTCACATGGCTGCCATGGTGAGAGGAAGTGTTTCACTTTTGTCTCTCATCCGCCCCATCTTTTGTCTTGTGTTCCCTTTGGTTTTGGGGCTATACATGTTTGATTATGGGTAAAATGAAGTATTTAACACCTGAAACTATAGCTCAAATCATTGGGCTTCACAAAGGTGGGCACCAAAAGAAATAGTGGAGAATGTTGGGGTGTGTGTTAGCGTTCAGTGAGGAACTGGGTGCAGTGTTTCAAGACTGGTGGCGGTGTTGAGTTACCGTCTGCCAAACCTCGGCCTGGCCCCACGAAGACATCTGTTCGTAGCTTAACTGTGTTAAAGAAGCAGTTAGAGAGTACACCTAAGATAACTGCTAGAGAATTGAAAGAAAAGAACCCACATCTTCTTTCAGAGGTGTCTGTAAGAACTGTTAACATACGTGTGTCAGAACTAGGCTACAGTAGTCACCGCCAGATTAAGAAACCGATCCTCTTCAAGCCACAGAAGAAACGTAGGCTGGATTATGCAAAGAAATATTTTCACTGGACTCCTCAACAGTGGTCTGAAGTACTTTGGAGTGATGAAGCAACCTTCACCGTCATCTGTAACCGTGGGTGACATGTGCACCGGCCCAGAGGTAGTGACCCGCTACACCCACGCTACACCTGTGGGACCACCAAACACCCAGACTCGCTCATGGTTAGGGGTGTTTCAGTGCTGGTGAACTCATTGTGCTTCCCCAAAAACAGTATAATTTCGCCTGTTTGCGAATTAACCACACACACACACACACGTGTGTGTTTGTGAGTGTGTGTGAAGGTATAACAGCCCTTTCAGCCCTTCAAAGAGCATTTGAAAGAACCATTCCTCCTAATGAAAAGAAAATATTGAATAATAAACTATAACGGAAGAAAATAAACAATTTTATTAAAAATATGCAAAACTACAATTACATTTTCCTAACTGAAGCAAATAATGAAAAATAAAATGCATAAATTATTCTCGTAAAGCGAAGCTAATGTATACAACGGTCAGATGGAATTCCTGTGTCGATGAATGTGGCAAGTGACTCAGGATTCACATGTGTGAACGAGCTGTGTGAGACGAGGTAGTCACAGGTGGAAGTAACTAGTATAAACTTCAACACTAGACTGAGAGAATAGGCGCCAATAGTCGTTTCACACTTGGAAAATGCTGGGCATGGCGTTCACGATGGAGGTTTGCTGCAGGGCTTTGAAGACAACAGATGATCAATTACAATACTGCTGTGTTCACTTAAAGATGAGGTAAAGTTTCAGACCTGTCGCCTAGATCTAATTGCTCGCCTTTGTCTCACCGGTGTCCAGTGACCCAATTCGATCAACGAGGCTAAATAAAGATAAATAACAAAAAGTTGAAAACCCAGACAAGCAGTCACTCACATGCCAGACAGGTCTCTCAAGACTAAGAAAAAATATTTTAAAATACGTACTTCAAATCAGGTCCAGTTAAATTAACACAAACCCAACACACACATAATGAAGAAGGAAACATTAAGTGGAATTCCATTCTTGGTAACAATATACACCCAATGCCTAAAAAGCATTCAACCATTCAACCACCACCCGTCAATCATGTTTCCACTCTTATCTAACGAACTTTTCCCCTCACAATATATTTGCATGAAAAAAATTACCCCCAGGGGTAGTTGAATGATAGCTCTAGGCCTTTCGTGTTGCAACCATCAGATCATCAGGAACCTGAGCTTGCAGTGCTGCAGAAACGAGTAGGAACTCCATGCAGATTTGTTCAGGGGAACGGCTCTATACAAAATAACGGAGATGGGCGCCCGGCGGGGAGCCAGGTGCCAGAGAATTCAGGCAGCATATTAAAACAATAGAAACAGACAGCCCAGTCCATAAACATTGATTATGTACTAATGATCTAGCGAACATAATATTAGTGACATGTCACTTATCACAAATATACCGTTAGACCTCAATATATTTAATTATAAAAAAAATAACATTCTGATTTTCATGTTCTTAGCAATTGTTTTAGGAAATTTCCAACCGTTATATTAAAGAAAGTATAGAGCCGACTCAATTAAATGAGAGGGAGATGTACCTAGTTTATCTATTGTTTATCTATCTATCAGACTATGAGGCTAAACCTACCCAGCGCTTTAGCAGACGCTGGTCAAACACAATGAAAGGGCAGGAAAGCAGACCCTAAGAACACCTCAGCTCGTCGGTGTGGAACTACGACATTTATGAGAGTCCAAAGAATTCACATAGAAATCCGATTTAAGATTATGTACAAGGAGCCTCAATTGTGACCTCGGACTCTGGTTGTCTACCATTTTGCATGGATATTACAAGTGCTAGTGTGGTTCAATACGGCATTAGATTCCTGAGATATTCATATAAAGAAACAGTCTATCCACGTAAGATAAGTTACATCGGTTACAGCCAGTCCTGTAAACACCACCAACACAGTGTTGGAGGGAATTCTTGATCAAAATGCTTTTAACCATCCTTGATTTCTTGAAACCTACATATGTATATGTTAAATCTTTTTAGGCCATTCGGCAGGACAGATAAATTCTCATTGAATGGGAGAATTACATTCTTAATCTGAGTGTTATCCCAGGTTTAGTAGTGTGATAAGTTTTCCTAGCTGCCAGCAAAGTCTTTTCTACAAACTCCTTAGGGTACCGTAGTTTTGTAGTTATATCAAACTTTCCTGTACACTGTAAACTTGAAAATTATATCAACCCGGTGGATCAGAACATTTAAGAATGGAAATTTTGAGTCCATTTCTTTCTCCATGGTGAATTTAAAAGTTGGGACAAAAGCGTTTAGTTTCGGTATAAAATGTATCCAGATCCATAATATTCGGCCATAGCTTCATAGGGCAGGTTATTTTTCAACAGCTTGGTCTCAAAAAAATTAATATACAAATTGCTTAATTGGGGTGACAATGGATTACCTATAGCCATTCCCTGCCTTTGAGCGTAATATTTCCCATCGAATTTAAACTTTCAACAACTATACACAACTTAATCAACCCAATAATAGTGTGCTTATCGAATTGCAGGGGCAACTCATATAATTCCTCTTTAAAGGTAGGATTACAGATCAGGAACAGGAACACGGGTAAACAACGCAGTGACATCAAAACTTGCTAGTGTAAAGTCATTAGACATGTTCAGATTCTACAATTTTTCAATGAGGTCAGTGTTGCTTCTCCGTGAGCTTCGGAGATGTTGCCAAGCGTTGGTGTAAATACCTTGACTAATCATTTGGACAAGTGATAAGTCGTCGATCCCACCGAGCTAATAATGGGTCTCGCTGGAAATCCAGGTTTATGAGTTTGAATCAAGAGGTACATATAAGTTTTAATTTGTTTATTTACCTTGCTATTTACATGGTCAAGAGGGTTCTTATTAAGGTGAGTGTATTATTATTATTATTATAATAATCAAATAGAAGCGCTAAACCACAAGGGTCATATAGCGCTGCAGGTTATTGCAGGATGCAGGGAGAATGGGTAGTAAGAGGGAGATGGATGATTAGTAGGGTATGGAGTGCAGCAGGATAGTGGATAGTGCAGGGATAGAGGGTAGCAAGAGATCGAGGTAGAAGGGACTGAGGGAGGTGCTAAAGGTATAATCTTCAGAGTTTGTGTAGTAAGTCAGTTTCAGTCAAAAAGTCAACGAGAGAGTCAGGATTAAAAGAGGGTCCATCAGCAAGAAGGGAAGGTAAAGAAAGGGCCGCAGAGCGAAGACGCCGTTGGAGGTAAATTCTGCGTGCTCGTTGATAAAGTGGACAGTCCAACAGAATATGTCGAACAGACACTGGAACCTGACAATGCTCACAGAGAGGGGCAGGGAGCCTCTCCATGAGATACCCGTGCGTAAGACGAGTGTGGCCAATGCGAAGACGGGAGAGTGTAGTCTCCCAACCTCGACATTGGTGACAAGAAGGCCAGAAACCTATACTCGGTTTAATAGAATGAAGTTTGTTATTTAGCAGGTCAGACCAGCGTTGTTGCCAATGGGTGCGAAGGTGGGTAGCAATGACCGCAAAATAGTCTGTAAAAGGAACACCTCTATATGAAACTGGAAGGTCATGTACTGCTGACCGCGCAGCAGTGTCTGCCTGTCCATTGCCCTGTACGTCAACATGACCTGGAACCCAACAAAAAACAATATCTTTGTGCTTGCTAGAGATACGGCGTAACCAAAGTTGGATACGAAGAACTGGGGGGTGAGGTGCATCAATTTTACGGATAGCCTGTAAAGCACTAAAGGAGTCTGAAACGACCACAAATGGTGATACAGGCATAGATGCAATACGGATAAGTGCCACAAGAATGGCATACAATTCAGCCGTAAATATGCTAGCCGAGGGTAAGAGATGCCCTCGCACGACGCTGTCCGGAAACACTGCTGCGAATCCGACGCCATCAGACGACTTTGAACCATCAGTGTATACTGCGATGGCATGGGAATGGGAGCGGAAGTGGTCTAGAAAAAAAGAGCGAGAAGCCGCCGTAGGTAGGCGGGCTTTCGCGCAAGGTAGAGGAATAGAACAGACACAGACAGCAGGAACTTCCCAAGGGGGTAGGGGAAAGGGAGATGTCACATGAACATATAGAGGTAGTAGCTGAAGGGAAGACACGAGTGAATGTAGACGAAGAGAAAAGGGACGAAGTAAGCAGGGATGACGAACAAATAAAGAGCGTCTACTAACATCTGTGACAATCATATACATGGAAGGATTGCGCAGGTCATGAGAGCGAACATAATAGCGAATGCAATGTGCATCACGACGATCGGACAAGGATGGAATGTTCGCTTCTACATGGAGGCTCTCAAACGGGAAAGAACGAAATGCACCAAGGCATAAGCGTAATCCCTGGGGACTTAAGGATGATTGGGAAATGATTGCTGTCATGCAAGTCCGGGAGGACAGACCAGGTGAAGTCAAGGACTGTTGAGGAAGAGCAGATGGAGAGATCGATACAGGCGAAAGAATGAGTTCGAGGATCAAAATGGGTAGGAGTACCCGTATTTAAAACATGGAGGGGGAGAGAAGCAAGAAATGCCTCCAACTGAATGCCACGGGAGTCACAGTGCGACCCTCCCCAGAGAAAATGGTGTGCGTTAAAATCGCCAAGTAATAGAAGGGGTGGCGGTAAGGAAGAAACCAGAAAATCAACATCTGGGATAGACAATGCCCGCGAAGGGGAGAGATATAAAGAACAGAGAGTATACCACTTATTCAAGTGGATACGGGCTGCGGTGTAATGTAAGGAAGAAGGAACATAGAGCTGACGGTATGGAACACCAGTGCGTATAAGAAGAGCACTTTCGTTAAAGGTTCCATCGGAAAAAGGATCCGATGAATATAACAAATCATAGCCTGAAAAGGGCCTGATAACAGTGGATTGTAATTTGGGTTCTTGCAAACAGACCCCAACAAGGGAAAACTGGGAGAGCAACACCTGAAGTTCACCCCGGTTACCCCTGAGGCCTCGGATATTCCACTGCAAATAAGCCATGATTTATGGAGAGAAAGATAGAAGTGGAGGCAGCGGAAAATCTGTAATCAGAGAAGGAGGAGGACGTTGTGAAGGAAGGGGGGGTTGAGCCGAAGAAGAGAGATGAGGAACCTCAGGTGGAGTAGTGTCCATCATCGGTCCAGTCTCTGAAATATATTCTGCAATAGCTTCCAGTGTTTCGGAAGTCAAAGATGCAGAATGTGGGACTACATTAGAAATGGAAGAAGAGTGAGCAACTATCGGGGAGTCTATAGACTGTACTAAAGTAGAGGGCGAGGAGATAGAAGAGGAAACTGTCGAAAGGGCTTGGGAGGGGACAGGGGATGAAGGTAGTGTATGAGGAGGAGGATGAACCTCCACACGTTACAGAACTAGTCAGAGACGAAGAACCTGGCAGTAGGGATTTTTTGCCGGGCTTATGAGAAGAAGGGGGGCGCTGAGGTTTAGGTGAAGGACGAGGACGGGTAGACTCAGAACTGCAAGTGAGTAGAGGAAGGAGTGTGGATAGTATGGGAAGCCGAGGTAGGGACCTCGGAGCCAAGAACATCAAAAGGATTTGAGACAGGGGTGACTGAGGATGAGGCGACCACAGAGGAAGCCGTGGAAGTGGGGAGCCCAGAAGCGGGACGACGTTTAGCAATGCGAGAATAGGAAATACGGGGAAGTCTCCCTTTAAGGCGTAGATGAGAGACGGCCATAGCATATGAGAAGCCTTCCACTTCTTTGAGACAACGGATTTCCCGCTCTTTCAGGTAAACCTGACAACGGCGAGAATACGATGGATGTGCCTCATGACAGTTAAGGCAAGAGGGAGGTAGAGTACAAGAAGAAGTGGCATGGTCGTCAGCACCACAGACTGGGCATTCGGCCATGGACCTGCAATATTTCGCTGGATGACCAAAACACCAGCAGTTTCTACACTGCTGCGGTGTAGGGGTCACCTTTCGAACTTGTAAACGTTGACCTGCAATGTAGACCGAAGGTGGAAGTTCTCGGCAGTCAAACGTTGAACGAGCTATATTGAGAGGATAACGTCTTCGCTTATTGGCAGGGAGGACAAAAGTGTCAACTTTAAGGATAGAGAGTTCTTGGAGCTCAAGCTGCTCTAAAATGTCATCACCACATGTCCAGAAATTCTGTTGGACAATGGTGTGGGGTAAAATGACAGAACCACAACAAGAATTGAGGGAATGATGCTTGTCAATAGTAACAGGAACAGTATCTATGGTTGTAAGAAGAGAGATCGCGAGCTTGGCCAGCATTCTGGACCGTGATGATACGAGTGCCGCTCTTGAGAGCGTGAAATGAGATATCTTTACCAACATGGCGTAGCAGAGCCTTACCAAAGATAGGTATTAGGAGAAGTCGGTCGCAGAGTAAACAACTTTGTCCATTGAGTAGTGTGAAACAAAGAGTTTAAGGGGAGTGCGTGACGAGCTGGTCGTTTCTGAGATGAACGAGAAGAAAGCGTCGAAGTCCGACGTGTGACGGGCGGGCAATTCGAAAATTGCTGCAAGGTCAGAGAATAGCGAAGGTCAGACGTATCGAAAGGGCCAGTCGGATCCCTGGTACCTGAAGCAGGTGACGAACCGGCAACAGCAAGAGGTACAAGGGTATTAGGGTTGTCCGAAGAGTTGTCCATTAACGAGGTAGGGTCAGAACTAGGTGCGGTATCAAGGGGCCCGGGGGTAGGTTCACAGATTAGGGCATCCATGGTTTGGTTACTTCTTTCTTTTTGTTTTTAAGAAAAAAAAGAAAAAGAAAATAAAAATAAAAAAATAAATAAAAAAAGGGGGGAACGTGGAGGAATAGCTCCTAGGAGGAATGAAAGGGGCATAAATCCCCCTCCGCGCCCAAGAGGACCTCAACACCGCAAGTAGTGCAGATGCTGCATGGAACCCGTGCCATAACCTACCCTTCATGCCAGTAAACCAGCAATCCGGGATAGCAACCTCACATCCACCGAGCCACCTCGGCGGACAAAAGAGAGGGCGGCCGGATATCTGCCACAAAGCATACCTCCTTCGGCCACCACCCCTGGAATCCGAAAGGTGGCCTCCAGAAATACACCCGTCGCCCGAAAGATACCCAAGGCCACCCCCCCGGGAGACCGGAGAGGGATCGGGACATCCCCAGGCGATCCAGATTCCACGGCAAACTACACCACCGCCAAGAACCTCAACGGAATGGGATTGGACCACGGTACCCTTCCCCCTACCTAGGAACTAGGAAATAAGGGAGGGATGAGGAGGAGGAGGAGGAAAGGGAAAAGGGAGGATGGGGAACATGGGAAAGGGAAGGGGGGATTGTGGGGTAATTAGGTTCGGTCTGAGGAAGAAGACCAAGAGGTCCAATTCCTCAGACCGATAGCCTCTTTACCACGACAAGGAGCCCCCCTTAAAGAGGAAGGTGAGTGTAAGGTCCTGTTTTCTAGTAACATTCATTTTTCCGCTATAATCTGCCTTGTCCATAATTACTGCTGCACTGCTGCATTCCCTTTGTCATCAACGACTTGTTAAGTCATACCCTGAATTAAGGAAAGATTCTAGACTTCATTAGAAGACACAGGAACTTGCTCTCCTCTTAAGAAGAGCCCTCTTGACCGTCTATTAAATTAACAGTGGAGAAAGAAGTGGACTTGAAGCTTATAATCTAAGATGTTCTGAGCCACTGGGTTGATACAGTTTTCAAGTTTACACTATATAGAAAAACAACTAATGTTTGTTCCTACATCCACTACTAACCAGGATAAAAGAACAAAACGGAGTGTCTTTCTTACTATGTTTTTAGGAGCCTACCGAACGTGCAGCTCAGAGTTTCTTGATGAGAAAATTAAAGGTAAAAATACGAGTTCAAGAAAATTATACTGAGACTAACAAAATAAAATTTCCAGAAGTGGATTATATATGGGGACCTAAAAGTGAGAGGGTTATTACTTGATCTCCAGCTTGGTTAAACAAAACACATGTGCTTCCTTTGTCTGTGGAACAGTCGTGACGATGAAATAAAGACGTGCAACATCGGGTATCTTTATTGTAGACGTTTCGCCATCCAGTGGCTTTATCTGGATGGCGAAACGTTTACAATAAAGATACCCAGATGTTGCACATGTGTCTTTATTTCATATTGTTGGTATTGTATACCATTCTTGTACAGTGGTGACGATACTTACCACTACAAGATCAAAGAATGGCCGGCATATGTTGTTTCACCAAACAATATATGCTACTGGGGCATCCTCAGAAGATATTTCTTCCTCCCTTGCACATAAACTTGGGGCATAATGAATAACTTTGTAAAGACTGTTATCCGACTCAGTCTTCCTATCAAAACTGACCCCACTGGAGCTGGTTGTATGAGAAGCTTTCCAAGGTTGTCTAGAACTTCCTAGGAAGACACGCAACAAACAATTATGCCTAGTTAGTGCAAATCAGAATATACGCCTATTGAGCACTAGGATGAGCATGGCGAAGTGTTTCATAAGGATATCAGTACAATGGAAGTATGGAAATAAATGGTATAAAATACCGACACAATGGAACAACGGCTTCTACAACGAACAACGGCTTCTACAACATAGCTGAACCTATTGCGAAGAAACTTCTTCATCGCTATCCCACATAGAACTTAAGAATGGAACACTACAGGTCCTTTAAGTTACCCAAGGTTTCAGACCATCACCCTACTTTGAAGACTGTCACATGCAGCATTCTCCACCTGACTAAATCCTATAAATACTCATGTATCTTTTATCCAGGTAGATCTGCTTGTGACTCGATAAAGCCCACTGTGTGGGCGAAACGTTGTCAATAAAGGATCACATTATACTGCTTATGTGTTTATTTTTCCACAATGAAGTATGTCATTAGGGGCATTCCAATCCCAATGTGATGGGGGACGACTGTTGATTTCTTCCAAGACACCACTGTTAGTCATAAGCATTATGCTAAATTCTTATACATTTTTAAAGATTTGTTTCTCCCAGTGAGAAAAATGTTGCTTAATGCCCTTGAAGCATTCTTTAATAGTTATCTTATATGTAATCTTAATATTACCTCTCCTTTAAATTTTGATGTAACAATATATAAAGAAACACTTATTGAAATTATATGTTTTCCAATAACTAAAAATCCTAAAGTGTTAGTTCAATTTAGACTTCAAATATAGGATCAGCATATTAATATTACATAAAACATTACATCGTTTGTAGGTATCCAGGGCTATGAATGAAGCAGCAGCAATAAATGGGAGGAAAGGGAAAAAGAGGAACAAATCAAGCAAAACACCTAAGTTCTCCCATCAAGGATACTTAATTATCCTGTGCAAGTGAGATCTAACCAAAGTTGATGAACACATTTCCAGCCTAGTGATATTGTTTCGGTGACTTCCAAAACCCTCAGCTGCGCAGCTTTAAACGAAAAATAAAGTTGTTCCTAATTAACAGACGGCGGAGAGTAAATATAAAATAAAAAGGTGCAGATTTGCCTATTTTATGAGTAAAATAGTGTGAAATATTATTCCCGATAAACCAAATTAAAATAAAATTGGAGAATGTCTCTTCTCGTCCATTTTAAATATTTGGGACTGTTGTAGTTTCTCTAACGAAAGATTCGGGATGTTATTGAACACTAGTGTGGTTTCTTTAACGCAGGGTTCGGGTTCTTATTAAGCACTGTTGTTGTTGTTTAACGCAAGGTTCTAGCTGTTATTGAGCACTGGTGTGGTTTCTTTAACCCCAAATACAAGCTGTTATTGAGCAAGCCAGACCTCTTTACTCACCAGCTGAGTGTTCAACTTCGATTGAAATGTGTGAGGGACAAACTCTATAATAACCTGAGGGCTGCATAGCATGGCGGAAGTGCAGCCTAGCTATGCAGCTAGCCTAGGCTCTATAAATTAATTAATGGCTATAAACATAGCCATATTTTTTAAAGGGGTGGACTAGTAAGCCAGCGGAAGGCTTCCGTTGGATGACCAAAAGCTACAGCTGTGGGTCATCATATAACTAAGACCCCCGTCAAGAAACACTTGTCCTGCTTCCTGACAAACCTTACCTAACCTAAACGTGTTCTTCACGAGAATCAGGTTGTGACAGAGGAAGAGGTCACGCAGAAAACTTCACGCCTGGAGAAATTCCGGAAACATCGATTAAAGCAGCGTGGGTGAGCAAAATCCACCAACAATCATCGCTCAAACATTCCCAAGAATCATATCAATATTAGAGACACGGTACAGCCCCCTGTTTAAGCAACTAGCTTAGAAAAGCAAGGCAGGTGGAAGAGCCAGGCTGCTAAGTCCCTGTTCCAGCAATTACATGAGATTTTTATCATTAAATAACTATGATTATCATTCCTTCTGGGAACGACAATTAATGTTTTGTTATAGTAATTGTTATTTTCAGTTATTATTATTACTGCTACTGTTATTATTTTCATTGTTGAGTTTTTCATTATCATTGTTTCACATTATATTTGCCTATGAGTAATTTTCAATATATATAAGTACACGTATTTTAGTTCTTAAACAGGCATGTTTAATTACCATTTTATTAAATTTCTCACCTTATATCTGATCAGCCTGCATATGCGATTTACCCATTTATTGGTTACTACGCTACTTTATCTCACTTTCTTAAACATTTTGTGGTCTGGTTGTCTGTACTTTAGTACATAGCATTTCTAAGGGTTAGGAATCAGCTTCATTTCTAGGACTTATTTGCAATTTATCTGCCTAGTATTTTGATTTACTACTTTTAGGACTATTTTACTTTTCCTGTTATTTACGCGCCATAACAGTAACCAGACCTCAATTAAATAGTGGAGTTTTCCATATGGCAACCACTCTACCGTGTTAGTAGGTTAGGAAATTACCTTTGACGTTTTCCAACCATTACCAGTAGTGTTGGTGGAGGCAGCGGCACATAATTCAGAATAGGCTACTGCTGACGGAAGTTTATTCTGCTTTGCTTATTTTGACGGAGCCACATTAGTTTCCCATTGAAGGACGTGATGACTATCTTTACTGGATGGGTGGACCATTAGTCGCTCGTCCTAGCATCATGAAAGTTTCCTCTATTGACACCTGTTGAGGAAAACTCCTTTCCAAGGTTCGGTAAAGATATGATCATTCAGGAGCTGCAAAGAAAACAGGCACGCGCTAGTTGAATATAATTAGGGCTCCCCATGGAAGTGGAAACCCATGATACTTAACCTACCAGTGAGTGTATTGACAATTATCCTAATGGTTCAGAAAATGTCTCCTGAACAGTCTCGCCCTCAAAGCGCTAGCGCTAGTAATACTCATTTCCACCTTAATATCAACTGAAATATTAAATAAGATGTGTTACACTTGCAGGGAAAGGGACACTTTATCGCGGAAATGTTTTGATATTGAAGATTCTATAACTTGACAGGTCACTATACCTTCGATTGTTATACCCAAGAAGACGTTATTGGGTATAACGGACCAGAGATGGACACCATTGTCAACGATTGAATTCCAGGCGATAACATTGTGCTAGAAATGATCAAAAAACTTCGATGCGCAGGCTTCAGAGGGATTCTCACAGAAGCCAAAATTTCCATCCGTACAATTAACTGAGTCACGATATTCCATTTCTGGTGGGATTTGTTTTGATGCCTCAAGCGGCTTATACGCTTACGAATGTCTTGGTGCCAAAGCTGACTCGTGCAGCTGTGACAAAGCTAAATTTAAGGATGTTGCTGAGTATCTTTTCCAAGTTGATGTTGGTGTAAGATTCCTACAACTTCAATATATTCAGCTAAAGGCCTTTTTATTAAAAGAAATCTGTTTGCGGAACCTGTCAAATAGACTAAGGTACACAGGTAAAGATCACACAATCGAATTTGTTTACGGTTAAGGAGATAAACAGAATATAGAAAGTGGAACCTACTCGAGTTACTAACTACTTGACGCACGAAATCGTAATGACACGATTGCAAACAAACTCATACCACGGGTGGTTCGAACCGGTCAGAGTCTCAAACTCCAGACCGTCGCGTACCACAGCCAGCCTTCAAAAGATTCATCCAACTGGTATATTTCTACACCATAGGAAGGTACACAGGACACTGTGTCCACAAATGCAAAGTTTACATATCTCTGCAATGCAGTGACGAATTCTGTCAAGTCCCCTCAACGCCGTCGTGTCATACGATTTCGTGAGTCATGTTGACGGCTTTGAGGGGGACTTGAGCAGAGTTCGTCACGGCCATGCTAGCGGGAGATTCGTCTGTAAAACTTGCATTTGTACACAGTGGTGCCTATGCTAATCTTCCTATGGTGTAAAATATACCTAGTTGGATGAATCTTATTGAAGCTAGCTGCCAGTGTTAGCGACGGTCTGGAGTTTTGAGACTCTCTGACCGCGGGTTCGAAAACCACCCGTGGTATGGTTTGTTTGCTAACTACTCTTAGTGGAATGGCTGGTAATAATTTGCTCGTCATAGGAAAACTTTCCTCACTTTTTTATATAAATCACTTTAACAGGCTAAAAGATGTTTTTTTTTCCTTGTGTGAATGGTCACGAATAATCTGTCATTCCTTCTTGAAGACAATATTAAATTCCCTTGTGATCGTTTTGGCTTTGCAACGTTGCTACTGGATGGCGAAACGTCTACAAAGAAAAAGTACCTATATTTTGAACATGTGTATAATTCATCAAATTGTCGGCATTATATACCACCGATATACACATTGCCAGACACAGCAACATCAGAATCTTGGTACAGATATTCTTTGGCACAGCTTATGGGCATGACCTACGTCCACTGGTATATCCCGCCTACAATTGATTATGTATTCATCTGCTGCATCTCATCTGATTCGAGTCTTCTTGCCTGAGGGACTGATCAGCTCGTCTTCTATCTTCTGAATATAATTCTACAGCCTTCAGATCATGTTCAGGAATTATACTGATAAAGCCACTTGATGGCGAAGCGTCTACAAGATAAATATACCCAGATGTTGCACACTTCTCTAATTTATTATCTTGTCGGTACTGTATACCATTGAAATACACTTTAGAAGGATCAATGGGTTACTGTTGGCAAGCCACTGAATCACGTTTCTGCAACAGGGCATATGAACTATGCTAAAGAGTGTTCGTTTCTATCTCCAAATGGAGAAACAGTCTTGTTTGTATACATGCCTGTATAAGTAAAGATGTCTATGGAAAGCCGTGGGGACCTCACCAGATATAGAGACATAGCGGAAAGTGTTAGGCAATAATGGGTGTTCATTTTAACAATTCACAGTCCAATGTCATCACTGGCGGACATACGACACACTACAAGATAACTGCGTAAGGAATTTTGGATGGTAAGCCACGAGAAATATATTAAAAAAATGTCATGGGAGATAAAAAAAAATCATGGACTGGTTTCAAATGAACAATTCACTTGAAAGTGGTTTATAAAGACAAGTGAGCAAACATTGCACACATGCCTTTCTAAACCAGTTTCTCGGTATCTACTACCAAGGTTTATATAATTTCAAAATGTATTTCTAGAACTTCGATTTCTGGCTAGTGGTTGGACAGTTACAGAAGGCGATGGTATAAACTAAAGAAAATAAGGTGGTTTGTCCTGGAAATAGATTGCAGTATGGACAATAACCACTGTTATGATCTAACCTTCAACCGAAGTCAGGTTGACTTACTTTTGGTAAACAAAGTTTGTTCAAACTGACCGATCAGCATTTTCATATATAATGCATTACCAAAAATACAGGATAATGATATTATTCTCGACCTTCTATATGAGATGACAGCGATTCCTGCCTCTTCCCTCAGGGATAATTTAGGAGGAAAAATAACTAATTTGAATTGGCAAGAGTTCAAATTAGTAAATTGATAGACATAATAATTTGACAAACATGTTAAACGTCATCCTTCGAGCTCAACAGTTGCAACATTGCACGTCAATGATTGATGGTAGGTAGCTGTTGCAGAATATTAGATGGAGAGGAATGCAACATACTCACTAGTATAGTTCCTTTCTTGTGAACAAATATGATACGTGCTACATCGTGTTTGGCGGATATGAAAAACTCTCAGTTAAAATCCACGAACACAAACGCTGATATTTTGGTAGTACTAACTATTAAGGCTTACAAAGACAGAAACATTTCTATATAATGAAAGGAAGAAGATACCATTCATCAATCTCCTTGCAAAGCATCTTCATCTCCAGGGTCATAGTGCAAATGTAAGCCGTGCCGATGCTGACATTGCCTGCGCTGGTCAGACCGTTACTGTTGTTGAAGACTGAAATATTCAACATGTTGCTTTATATCTGGGATAATTGGATGGCTGATATCTTGCTTAGAGGAAAGCAGAAGCTCACAGACAGGAAAAAAAACATTTAGAATAAAGGAAGTTCACGACACGGTGCCTGTACTGATTCAGAAATATATCTTATGCATTCATGCTTGAGTAGCTACGACACTACCTTATCAGAAGAGCACAATACCATCTGGTGTTCCACAGTAGCTGCCACTCCCTACGAGTATGAGGTGGGGTATGAGGCAGATCAGGGGCCAAGGTTCTCCCAAGGGGCTCATAGGGAGCCCCTTACGTGGAAAGACGAACACCTCTTCTCATGGAAACACATTATGAATATCACGACACTTTCCCAGTGGGAAGCCAAGACCGGGTCACCAATTGGAAAAGACCCGGGCAGTGTAATACTGTGCATCTCTACCAACTTACCTACTGCCTTATCAATATACGGTCATAGATGGAGGTATTTAATAAGACTGCTGAAGACGTTCACACACTGAATAGTGGTGGCATAATTACGGACATGTTAGAAATATGAGAACGTAAGAAAAAACACTGCAAAAAGCCTATTGGCAATGTGCAATTATTGCGACATTTTACTAAGGCAACGGTTCACTCTCCAGGGGCTTACAGGAAGCCTATTAACAAAAAACGATGTCACATACTTCTGTTCCACTCACGATACGAAGACCAAAAGAGGCATTATCATCGGATTTTTCCTAATTTCCGAATTTGAAGTCCAGAGTTTCTTGACGAGGAGTGTACATACATACACCAAACTTTCACAGAGTTATATTTTCCTTCCTTTTTCATCAAAGACTGCAAGAAAAGAGCCTTTCAGATCAGTTCTCCACACACTAACACTACTCCTAACAAAGTTCTAATCATTCCCTACAGCCAGGTTGCAATGAACGTTTTTAAAGTACACGTGCAAGCCAATATCACAACAAGCATCTGCATGAAGAACCTGACTATGAATTAAGGGAGGACCATTAATTCTGTCATTGCAAGGGTTTACACCATACCCTGTAGAGATTGTTTTAAATTGGAAAAATTCAGATTCAGGAAGGATATAGGAAAGCACTGGTTGTGGATGAGTGGAACAACGTTGTGTAGTTTTAGAAATAGATAGATACACGAGTGGGTGTGGGTGGGTGTGAGTTGGACCTGACTAGCTTGTGCTACTAGGTCTGATGCCGTGCTCCTTCCTTAAGTGAATGTGACCTGACCTGACTAGGTTGGGTCATTGACTTAAGGCGTTAAGAGACTTGGACGTGCCTCGCATGGGCCAGTAGGCCTGCGGCAGTGTTTCTTCTTATGTTCTTATGTCGGTGAAACAGCAAGAAGCCTCGAAACACGTCTCAGTGAACACATTAATGCACGCAGGAACGATTACTTTAACAACGGCTGCGTCCCACACGTGAATTCCGCCAACCACATGATAAAATTAAACTACAACCGCCTTGTAATTAAAGAACCCAAATTTGCAGACGTAAATGCAATTTTAAACACAATTAAATTGAATAAAGGAAATTTCGTCATCTCTGAGTTCTCCTCAAAACAATAAACCCCCCAATTATATAACTACTACTATTACTACTACCTACAGCATGAGGCCTGTTAGCCTACTGCAGTGACTGTTATAATTTTACATCTCTCTGTTCCTATACTTATTCTTCTGTGTTCCATTATTGTTTGTAACGGCTTAATAAGGCACCTGGAGAAGGAAATGTTGCACATGTGTCCTGTTACCTAACAGGTCCACAGATATACAGATGTATCAGCCAGCAAGACAAAACAATATTAATAGTTGGTGATGCTGGAATTCGTCTCCTTTCCTTACTTTGTGGAGGAAGTAGGAAGGACACACTTCTCTCAGGAGTGACATATGTTTGACAACCTGTAAACCTTAATCTTGTCTTCCCCAATTCTGCATCTGACAGGAGAATGAAGGTTTGGGGCTATCAATCGTTTGTCAGCTGCTGAACGTCCATACGCTGTGCCATTTCACTCACACACACACACACACACACACACACACACACACACACACACACACACACACACACACACACACGGTTAAGATGTAGATGAATGGTTCAGAGAACCGACGAGTTGGTAAATTAGACACATATGCAACACTTGGGTATCTTTATGCAACATCTTGGTATCTTAACACAGGGAATTCTTCGCTTGCCTAACCCTTGGGCACGACCTACTTCCACATTGGTCAAATGTGACACCTCCTACAACTGCTGCACCTCTCCTGCCTACAGTATATAATCTACCTCCTCGCACATATGCTGTATTCTATTCAAGATTGATGGACTGACAACATCGACTCAAGGTTGAGGGACTGACCACCTCCAACTCATTCTGTTCTTCACGATTCTCCTTTGTATGGACTGATGAAGCCACTGTGTGGCGAAACGTTTCCTCAATGAAGATTCCCAAGTGCTGCATATGTGTCTAATTTACCAAGGGGTTAAGAGAATAATGGAACAAGAGTTAAAAAGGAGGCTAAACAAATTTGAGAATAAAATGGGGGACAGAATGGCTGCAGTGAGCAAGAAGTGGAAGCTAAAAGCCAAAGCTGCATTGGCCAGAATACAGAGCCAAGAAGAGAAAGTGAAAATGCTGAAACGGAATACAGAGCTGAATAACAGAAGTGGCATGACCTAATGAGCAGGAACATCAGTGACCGGCAAGGGGACTGAAGGAAAGGAAAAAAATAAGTTTCTTGCAAAGGCCCTATCAAGCCACCAGAGGACCCAGGATATGCCAAGGAATGAAAGGAGCATATCTTTGGGAACAGGAACAGCGATCACCAAGGGAACTGAAGGAAGGGTAGGAGATAACTCCCTGCCAATGGTGGATCCAGAAATTGTTAAAGGAATCATCAAAGAAGATACTTAAATTGAACCCAGAGAAAAATGAAATGAGAGGAGGAGAGAGAGAGGTCAATATTCATGAGCTTCAGGAGGCCAAGAGGAAGACATACAAAGAAAGATAACAGGGGGAGAAATAAGAGACTGAAAATATCATCAAACAAATAGGAGAGGAGGATATGACTCAATTGACAATTTTTAGAGCATTGGGGGATACTTTGATGAAAAAAATGTCCAAATTGATTTTCAAGAAACAGGATCTTGCTGCAGAAACCACGGCTAAAGAACTCGCCACATTACCAGCAGGAAACTTAGTACAAAGACACAAGGGCAGAAAAACAGATAAGGCTAGATACAGGCAGGGAATCCCAAACTCATGAGAACCAGAAAGCACAATCGTCTGCAAAACCACCCAAAGAACACCCTCGACCCCTACCATCCTACTGCAGCCAAACACAATAAACGAAAACAAACCACACTCCACACGTACAGTCCTCCCCACAAGCACAAACCACACTTTCACAGCAGCTTCTCATAGTATCCCACCTGGTTTCCCACTCCCCCAGCCCATACACCCCCAGCCCATACACCCCCACCCCAGAATACAGTAGTGGAAAAGAAGCTGAAGGTATGGTCCACCAACGCAAACAGTATAAAAAATAATTGTGAAGAAAGGCATGAACTAATCATGGAAAAATCCCCAGACATCATAGGACTCAGGGAAACAACGCTCACCAGGATGATAACAGACGCGATCTTTCCAACCGGATACCAGATCTTGAGGAAAGATAGAGGAAACAGAAGGGGAAGGAAAAATCACACTGCTCATCAAAAACCAGTGACGTTTTCAGGAGTTGAGAGGAATGAATAGAAGGAAAGCAAAGGCGACATAATAGCAACACTTCAGACTGGGTGTCCCAAGGTGGTGATTGCAGTGATGTATAAGACGCCACATAATAGCAGGAGGCCAATGCAAAAGTACTTTGAGAGCATTAGAGCAGTAGTGGACTCACTAGCTGAGGTGGCCAGAGTTACTACTTGTGGAAGATTTCAACCACAAGGAAATCGACTGGGAAACCCTGGAACCACACGGGGGACCAGAAACGTGGAGAGATAAGATGGTAGAAGAAGTACTAGGAAATCTCATGCACGAAAATGTTAGGGACACTGCCAGAGAGAGAGAGAGAGAGAGAGAGAGAGAGAGAGAGAGAGGAGAGAGAGAGAGAGAAGAGGATGAACCAACATGGCTGGACCTCGTATTCACATTGGGGATATCTCATGTGAAAGGCCCCTCGGTGCTAGTGATCACGTGGCACTGATGGCAGAAGCCAAAGATGACAGAAGCCAAACTTCAACACAGGGGACTACACAGGCATGAGCCAGGAGCTGTGACTCTACCCCTGCAACCCCAAATAGACGATTACACACACACACACTAAATGTATAGAATTTAACTAGAATACTTACACATGCAAAATGGCACGATCTCAGCAGTGACAGATTAGAAAGCCGCATGTGGGACTGACTGACAAAGATGCAGATCAAAAGACCTAAAATTTACACAAGTGCGTTGAAACAAGAAAAAATTCTTGTGGCACAATTCAGTGTTCTTGATACAAAATTGTTCAAATGTGAACTGACGTTAGTATTTGACTATTCACCTTCCTGGATATTTTGTGATAATACTGAAAATGATACGAACCTTATTGATAAATATTACCTCATAGAACCAGGTTGACCTATCAGTTTTTTTTTTAATAAGTGAAATTCTGACCTTTATATTACAATCTGATGCAGGTTAGTTATAATGAAATGGAATATTGACATTTGTTTTAATACAGTTAAAAATTGCCATAATGCCAATTAAACAAAAATAACTATTATAATTGTTTTGGCACCACACAATAGAATGAGGCACGCACACAGCACGCACACACACACACACACACACACACACACACACACACACACACACACACACACACACACACACACACACACACACACACAAACATATACTTTATGATTAGCATTGAACTAAAATGAACAATACCATAAATGTCGTGACACCATTACTTAACATATTACTCTTGAAGAATATGAAGGAGTCCCATAATACTGTTGACAGTGAGTGGGTGGAGGATCTAGGAAATTATATGACCAATGATGCTGTTGTAGAGGACACCAGTGTTGCTATCTAGGAGTGTAGTGGAGAGACGGAGGCTTTAAGATGACAGGCGGAAAGAGATGAAATCTTGGATGAATTGATGGCCACTGAGTGATGCTACCACTATTCTGTCACCCTTCGCTTCATTTCCTAACTGGACATGGATTGTTCTCGTACAACTGTGGTACAATGGACAGTGGTTGGTAAAATCAAGCACTGCAGCTTCAGTTCTTCACTTGCTTGGAGTGAGGGATCTTAGTGGCGTAGACGACCGTAGGGTTTGACTCCTGATACAAGGTGGCTTGACACAGCAGGATATAGTCACACTGATAGCTTGCCTACAGACACGTGATTTACCATTGCTTACCTACCTTTCCATGGGTTGGTTTAAACTATCAATGGACACAGCACTGAATGATACTGTAACACTGCATGTGGCACTGGGGTCACACTATTACTGGAGCCTGCACTTGGCCACATTGCAAACAATGAATAATTAACACTGCAGGCTTCACTTGATCACACTGCAGGCAACAATCGGTTACACTTTCAGTGCAAAATGCAGGCATGAGGTGGCACTATCACTGAAGGCAGCCATAGGTCTCACTGCAACTATAGGTAGCACTTGTAAACTATAAATTTTCAATCAGTCAATTTTAGTTAGTTTGTGTAAGTTTAAGGATAAAAATGACTGTATACTCTAGGTCAAGTTTCTGCAGACCCACCAGTAAAAATGCTCTCGATATGTCTGTAGTATAAGCATAATTTTTAGCACTGAAATTCTGAAGTTCAGTACAACATCTCTCAGTTGATAACTGTTACCTTGATCATACAATCATTACGACTGACTAAATTAGGACAAACACAGACCTACAAATATATGCTATTCTTAGCGACATTGAAATCGAGTCCTTTCTCACTCGATATTAGGCAAATAATGTTCCTCGGAATTATTCTGATTCACGTTCACTTTCGACATAATTCATACATAATTTCTCCATAATTGTAAGTATTAAATAAGTCAAACAGTGTACTAAAATCTTTGTTCATGTTTGTGATTTACTGAAAGTGGATGACTACGCTTATTTTACAACCTTTGCAGTCTCTCCCCATGTTGACTTCTCGCGTTGATTCACCAGCTCTTTGGGGTCCTCACACGCATTGATTCTCATTGATTCACCAGCTCTTTGGGGTCCTCACACGCATTGATTCTCATTGTTTCACCAGCTCTTTGGGGTCCTCACACGCATTGATTCTCATTGTTTCACCAGCTCTTTGGGGTCCTCACACGCATTGATTCTCATTGATTCACCAGCTCTTTGGGGTCCTCACACGCATTGATTCTCATTGAGTCTAAACCCACAACTTGTACTTGCTCTTCGGATTTTAATAATAATTGTGATTTATTTTCAGGAAGATACTCTGCAACTATTTTATCATACATTACTGTTACTGTATTCACTGGCGAGTACTTGACAGTGAATCATGAATCTACTGGGTCTATGTAATGAAGACAAATCTTAATGTTCTTACTTTCCTCTAACGGTTCAACTATTTATTTAAGCTGGTTGTCATTTTGACCTAATGAAGTTCCTTTTACTTCTTGCATTGTTAATTTATTTTTGCAGGTGTTAGACAAATTTAGATGTTTAGTTGATGTTTTATCTGTCAAGTTATGCACTTAACAGTTAAGGATACATAATATTATTTGTACTTTTCAGAATTTTAGAAACCCTGATAACTTTAACGTTTAATTTTCATTAAGAATTTCCTCCCGATTTAATAATGTGAAAATAAAGACATGTATGTAACACTCAGGACATCCGTGTCTTTATTTCCACAGTTTGTCGGTATTGATTTGACTTGTAATTTTAATACATCAATAAAGCATAAATATGTCTTTTGAAACCCTAATTAAATAGCCTCTTTCAACATATTCAATTGTTAATGGAAGTGGCTGGTTCTTGCTACTGATAGAGCTGTATACCTCGTGCCAGCTTAATTGACCACACTGGCCACATTTACAGTTAATTTAACTTTGTAATTTGCTAACTGTGTGGTGGTATTTCCTGGCCACAATGCTACCTGGTGTATTTTAATTTGATATTCTGTACAATTTCAGAAAGTGCCACGAGAGTCTTGCACTTTATAAACATCTAAACATTTGGTGCGTCTGTTCAGCCATTTTATTGTATATAGTCTACAGCAGAATACATTGTCAAGTATATTAGCTTCACCTATATGCTGAATCTTCTTCAGAAGAGAATTCACATTTCTACTCAACTATGCACATTTTGCCTACTAATTATTTTGTTATTATTAATAAGTTAGGTTACATTAGATTATAGTAGGTTACGTACCCTTATACAAACTTATATTTTTCCACAAATAAGTAACTTATAACACTCCGCAACGAGTTGCTGCCAGGCAAAGATGACTCTCTGGGACATAGCGAGTATGGAGAAAAAGTTGAAATTACATTTGATACTAAGCTGAAACTGCTGTAATTCCCTCTCCATCTGACACACCTTCACGTTCTCAGCCACAAGTCATACTTGCTCTCCATCTGACACAAGACCCTCACGTTCTCAGCCACAAGTCATACATGGACTCTTCAAACGCATGACCTACACGCTTTTCCTTAAACACTCTTCCTAAACAAGCTCTCCTCAACCAATATCCTACAAGCTCCATCTCAGACACGGTTCCTAAATGACTTCCTTCAGACACAAGTTCAATACGTCTCCCCCTAACATACAAGTCCAGCCCGCCCTCCCTCACTCCTAAAAGCCCTCACTAAACCACAAGTCCTATAAACTCTCCCTTAGACATAAATCCTACATAATCTTCTTCAAATACACGTCCGATATACACTCTCAAACACAAGTCATCACTATCCTTCCTTCACAAGAGGAGTAGGTGGCAGAGTGGCGAACTTTTTCATGCAGGGTTTTACTAGGGTGGTGAGTGCAGCATATTGCCAGAGCAGACACTCCGGCCACCCCAACCCCGCAACTCTAGTCACCCCACAGACTAACCATAACTGCTTCATTTCATCGGATCGAGAACCTACAACGTCCCACACCACCCCAGCACCCCTCACCCAACGAATTCACTGTCCCTGCATCATTTTCTCGGACCAAGAACGCACACACCCCTCTCCGATACCCCTCACCCCAGCACCACCCACACCCAGTCCCCAGCCACCTCTCATCCTGCTCCACTTCCAACTTTTCCCACTATATCCGTGGATCAAAAGCACCTTCATCCTTGTCCCCACCCGAAGACCACCCGTGCTCCAACTCTTGTGATTAAAGAGGCACGTAGGTTGCCCGTCTTTTAATAATATATTCATTTTTCCGCTATAATCTACCTTGTCCATAATTACTATCGCATTTGTTTTGTCTGTTTCGTAAAGTGAAGTCCAGGATCTTACCTTAATTCATGGTATAACTTAAATCTTTGAGGGTAATTGTGATGCAGAGGTCTGAGCTTTGCTCACACCTCTACCATGCTAAGTAACAATTATCTCTACTCCAATCCCACACCCACCCATTACTTCACCACTCCCACCCCCTCCCATAACTCCAAACAACCGTTACCCATTTCACTTTGTGTCCTAATGATCTAAAATTATTCAGCAATTAATATTGGTCATGGAATCAAGACAAACTGTTGCACTGTCTTCCTCGCCAACCATTACTCATCCCTTTTTGATTTCCTGAGATCAAAATCCCCACCTGTATAATTTATTCAAAATCCCTGGATCAAGATAAGCCTCCAGCCTCCACTCCTACCATCACCTACCCACATGCTCCATATCCTTGAATTAAAAACCCTTACCCCAAGAGCAACAGTTACAAGTTCCATCCTTTCTAAAAGTTCTCGGATCAAGATCCCCAAACCTGATCCAGGAGTTTGGATAATGATTCCATGTTCTACTTCTTCAGTTCAAGACCCTGCTCCACCTGCAGCCTCTCCCACTCCAAGTCATAGGATCAAGAGTAACCACCCACCAACCCTGCCTCAATTCCTCGCATCAAGATCACCATGACCATCCACCACCATAACTGCCAATCAATGTTTCTCTTACTACCCATCCCACTTACACTACCAGTCTCACCCAAGACCACCCACCTACACTACCAGTCTCACCCAAGACCACCCACCTACACTCCAAGTCTCACCCAAGACCACCCACCTACACACCCAGTCTCACCCAAGACCACCCACCTACACACCCAGTCTCACCCAAGACCATCCACCTACACACCCAGTCTCACCCAAGACCACCCACCTACACACCCAGTCTCACCCAAGACCATTCACCTACACACCCAGTCTCACCCAAGACCACGCACCTACACACCCAGTCTCACCCGAGACCATCCACCTACACACCCAGTCTCACCCAAGACCACCCACCTACACACCCAGTCTCACCCAAGACCATCCACCTACACTCCCAGTCTCACCCAAGACCACCCACCTACACACCCAGTCTCACCCAAGACCACCCACCTACACACCCAGTCTCACCCAAGACCACCCACCTACACACCCAGTCTCACCCAAGACCACCCACCTACACACCCAGTCTCACCCAAGACCACCCACCTACACACCCAGTCTCACCCAAGACCATCCACCTAAACACCCAGTCTCACCCAATAAATAATAAATTATAAAGCCAAGTGGTCTGTACTGGATGACGAACAAAGTTCAGTCTTATTTAAAAAGTAAGGAAAAAATCATTGTTGACATATAGCTTCAAGCCGCACGGGTGAACACGTAGCTTCAAGCCACACGCGTTAACACGTAGCTTCAAGCCGCACGCGTTAACACGTAGCTTGAAGCCGCACGCGTTAACACGTAGCTTGAAGCCGCACGCGTTAACACGTAGCTTGAAGCCGCACGCGTTAACACGCAGCTTTGAAGCCGCACGCGTTAACACGCAGCTTTGAAGCCGCACGCGTTAACACGCAGCTTTGAAGCCACACGCGTTAACACGCAGCTTTGAAGCCACACGCGTTAACACGCAGCTTTGAAGCCACACGCGTGAACACGCAGCTTTGAAGCCACACGCGTGAACACGCAGCTTGAAGCCACACGAACACGCAGCTTGAAGCCGCACGCGTGAACGCGCAGCTTTGAAGCCGCACGCGTGAACGCGCAGCTTTGAAGCCGCACGCGTGAACGCGCAGCTTTGAAGCCGCACGCGTGAACGCGCAGCTTTGAAGCCGCACGCGTGAACGCGCAGCTTGAAGCCGCACGCGTGAACGCGCAGCTTTGAAGCCGCACGCGTGAACGCGCAGCTTTGAAGCCGCACGCGTGAACGCGCAGCTTGAAGCCGCACGCGTGAACGCGCAGCTTTGAAGCCGCACGCGTGAACGCGCAGCTTGAAGCCGCACGCGTGAACGCGCAGCTGAAGCCGCACGCGTGAACGCGCAGCTTGAAGCCGCACGCGTGAACGCGCAGCTTGAAGCCGCACGCGTGAACGCGCAGCTTGAAGCCGCACACGTGAACTCGCAGCTTGAAGCCGCACGCGTGAACGCGCAGCTTTGAAGCCGCACGCGTTAACGCGCAGCTTTGAAGCCGCACGCGTTAACACGCAGCTTTGAAGCCCACGCGTTAAACGCAGCTTTGAAGCCAGCACGCGTAACACGCAGCTTTGAAGCCACACGCGTGAACACGCAGCTTGAAGCCACACGAACACGCAGCTTGAAGCCGCACGCGTGAACGCGCAGCTTTGAAGCCGCACGCGTGAACGCGCAGCTTTGAAGCCGCACGCGTGAACTCGCAGCTTGAAGCCGCACGCGTGAACGCGCAGCTTTGAAGCCGCACGCGTTAACGCGCAGCTTTGAAGCCGCACGCGTTAACACGCAGCTTTGAAGCCACACGCGTTAACACGCAGCTTTGAAGCCACACGCGTTAACACGCAGCTTTGAAGCCACACGCGTGAACACGCAGCTTGAAGCCACACGAACACGCAGCTTGAAGCCGCACGCGTGAACGCGCAGCTTTGAAGTCGCACGCGTGAACGCGCAGCTTTGAAGCCGCACGCATGAACGCGCAGCTTGAAGCCGCACGCGTGAACGCGCAGCTTTGAAGCCGCACGCGTGAACGCACAGCTTGAAGCCGCACGCGTGAACGCGCAGCTTTGAAGCCGCACGCGTGAACGCGCAGCTTGAAGCCGCACGCGTGAACGCGCAGCTTTGAAGCCGCACGCGTGAACGCGCAGCTTGAAGCCGCACGCGTGAACGCGCAGCTTGAAGCCGCACGCGTGAACGCGCAGCTTGAAGCCGCACGCGTGAACGCGCAGCTTTGAAGCCGCACGCGTGAACGCGCAGCTTTGAAGCCACACGCGTGAACGCGCAGCTTGAAGCCGAACGCGTGAACGCGCAGCTTGAAGCCGCACGCGTGAACGCGCAGCTTTGAAGCCGCACGCGTGAACGCGCAGCTTGAAGCCGCACGCGTGAACGCGCAGCTTGAAGCCGCACGCGTGAACGCGCAGCTTTGAAGCCGCACGCGTGAACGCGCAGCTTTGAAGCCGCACGCGTGAACGCGCAGCTTGAAGCCGCACGCGTGAACGCGCAGCTTGAAGCCGCACGCGTGAACGCGCAGCTTGAAGCCGCACGCGTGAACGCGCAGCATGAAGCCACACGCGTGAACGCGCAGCTTGAAGCCGCACGCGTGAACGCGCAGCTTGAAGCCGCACGCGTGAACGCGCAGCTGAAGCGCACGCGTGAACGCGCAGCTTGAAGCCGCACGCGTGAACGCGCAGCTTGAAGCCGCACGCGTGAACGCGCAGCTTGAAGCCGCACGCGTGAACGCGCAGCTTGAAGCCGCACGCGTGAACGCGCAGCTTGAAGCCGCACGCGTGAACGCGCAGCTTGAAGCCGCACGCGTGAACGCGCAGCTTGAAGCCGACGCGTGAACGCGCAGCTTGAAGCCGCACGCGTGAACGCGCAGCTTGAAGCCGCACGCGTGAACGCGCAGCTTGAAGCCGCACGCGTGAACGCGCAGCTTGAAGCCGCACGCGTGAACGCGTAGCTTGAAGCCGCACGCGTGAACACGTTGCTTGAAGCCGCACGTGTGAACACGTAGCTTGAAGCCACATGTTTACACATGTGGCTTCAAGCTATATGTCAACAGTTTTATTCCTTACTTTATAAGACTGAACTTTGTTCGTCATCCAGTACAGACCACTTGGCTTTATAATTTATTCGTCAAAAGTAGAGTACTAATATATATATATAAGTAAAAAATAATCAGTAAACGCAAAATGATACATAAATTTTATTTCCTTATAAGATTATATTTATAGATGATTGTTCACCTAATTGGCTCTCCTGGGTTAATCCTCAGGTAATAATAATTCTGCATATTTCATACCATTCCATTTTATTCCCATGAATAGAGGCAGTCAAAGTAACAATGAAAAGAAAGGTAGAAATTAGCCCCCCCAAAAAATAATGACCTCGCCCATTCACTTATAGATCAATTGCAAAGACCCATCATATCTGTATTAAATAATTGTTTCCCAGTGGCCCTGGCCCTACTAATCTGTCTGTGTCTGTGTCGTCTGTACTCACCTAGTTGTGGTTGCAATGGTCGAGTCACAGCTCCTGTGTCTGTGTCTGTCTTAATGCATCAGAGAACAAACACACTGTCAAGTGTTTCCACAGCTTTACTATGGAAAGTTTCTTCGTAAAACAAAATTAACTTTGGTAAAATTCCTCCGTGTTAACAGACGAATGTGAGTCGACGATTCAATACATTTCAACAAACACCATCGAGTATGTCACGACAAAATCCGCCAGTAAAGGTAAGAACACTGTTTTAATTGAGGATGTTTTTTGAGGTGCTGAGATGCAAGATATTGTTAGCCGTCTTGACATTATATTGGCAAGCATAGGGGTGAAGATCTGATTAGCAGGTATGGGTCAGTGGTAGACATATTAGGAAGTAGGGAGGGCGTTATAGTATGTGACATTTTGCCGAGGAGAGTTGGGAATGAATGGTTGTCCAGAGAAATTGGTGTTAATGGCTGCTGGACAAACACTGTAAAGGCGTTGCAAATACCATATATTGACAATTGGGACTTCTTCTATGGCAGAAAAGACATGTATGCCAGGGACGGAGTTCACTTATCTACGGTAGGTGGGTGGCTCCGGCTACATCATATTAGAAATAGTTAGTAGTATAGGATTTTGTGGAGGAAAATGTATTGTAGAATTACAATAGTCATCATCCCAATAGGCGGAATAACAAACGTTTGGATTGATGCATTAAACTGGCTTGCTAGTGGCTAAGTTCCCACTTGCACTCTTTAAGTACTCTTGAAAACATTTCATCGGGGTTTGGGGACTTATTTTTATTTTAGTTTGTCTACTTCTTTTGTAACCATAAACCTCATGACTAATATTACTAAATTTGCTTTCTTCATGATATCATTTATGACAAGAAATAAGTAATAATAAAAGTAACGTTTCATGTTTATTATCTGTAAGTTGTCCAAACTTAGTTCTCGATGGTCCTATTTCTTCTCTAATATTTGTCCTATTGCCTTGAAAGATGCCTTTTTTATTTGTCTGATTTACTACCTACTGAAATTTCAGTGTCACTTTTAGCCTTAATTAACCCCTTCGTTACCTCTCAATATGAACGTATTGGTCAATAAGGTTAGCCTCTCCTCCTGTGATTCACCTAAAAAATTCCTCTCTTTTCTCCTAATAGATGTTTCAGTATTCTGCTTTTATAGTTGGAATCTCATTTATTTGACCTACTTTCTCTCAGTGGAAACTATATATACATTATTAAGAAAAAAATAATATCGCAGATAACTTCGTTAGCGTTAGTATGTTCTTCGTCATGAGATTCATTAGCTAGATTATCGAAGTCAAGACTATAAAGGTCTTTCTTAATTCCATTATAATCAGCAGTGATATTTATTGTAGTATCCTTATTTCCCCATTCACAGGTATTGAAGTTATTAGATTTCTAATCACTTTCACCAAGTTCTTCAGGGATCTCTACATTATTTACAAGGGTTTTCTTATTGACAGTACCAGGTCTAGTAAATTATTACCTCTTGTTGGCTCTTTTTCCAAGTGTTTCAAAAAGCATTGCTGAACTACTTTCAGGAAGTCATTACATTCCGGCTTAATAGTCAAAGATGTCCAGTCAATTTGTCTAAAGTTAAAATCCCCTACATTTACTACGTTATCGTGTTTAGATGCCTTAATTTCGTCCCAAACAAATCTCCCTCTGTCGCTATCTAACCTTAGGGGTCGGAATATAACACCTAAAATAAATTGTTCTTGTGATTACGATTTCGTGGGTACATGGAACAACTTAAATTCTTGAATGTGGCATTCAGCGATCACGTCGCAACTCTTCAAATTAAACGAAACTTCAGCTATTTTAACAAGATGTAATTTGTTCATCTTATTTCTGACACTTTTACTATTTGTGTAAAATATTTTAAGATTAATTTCCATCTGTGTTTTTACCCTTTTCATCGTTTCAGTTTAAGAATTTCTTCTGTAATTATCTTTACCTGATGTTAAGTATGAGGTTACTCCTAAAATCCACATTATCAAAAGTATGATAACTTAAACAGCTCAAATCCCTGGTTTAACAATCCATTTTTTCACCCCAAGAACCCTAACCACTAACTAGTTCTAGTAAAGCCCTAACAGCTTTCTTCACTGAGCTAGTCAGAGCCCTACACCTGCCCTAAATAAGTGAACCCCTCCCCCACTCCTGGTATTCATGTCATTTCTGATATAGAAGATGTCCCAGTTGCCTATAATAGGTATCACAATGTCCTTCAGTGTTTGTCCAGACAGCAATTAACACCAATTGTCATGGACAGCCACTCGCTTCTAACTCCTCTCCTCTGCAAAAGGTCATATATTACAGGGTTCCCTCTCTTTCTAATTATATTTATTGTTGACCTATACCTGCTAATCAGATCTTCACTCCTACAGCTGCCATCATAGTTACCTCTGTCACTGAGATAGATAACAGGATTGTTCCAATTACCTTTCATGATGTTGTCAAGATGATTAGATGATCATATTGTTGTATATTCTTTGCATCTCTTTTCAGCACATCAAATTTATAGTACAATAAACTTTTCATCATTTCATCAGTCTACTGCTTCGCCATTTCCTCTGCATTGCCATCAATGTCTTCTGCCTGCATCCATCTCTCATAATCCTCATTACTAAGTTTTGCCTACCCATTTCTCATAATTGAATATAAAAATTCGTAAAAAAAAAAAAAAAAAAAAAAAAAAATAATCTTACTTCTAGACAGTACATAAAATGTCATGTTCTACCTAAACACTAAATTTTTAACTGTTACCTCAATGTTCACGAATAAACTGTGGTACATTAATTCCATTATCCCTCTGATCTCTCATACGATCCTCGCATGAGAGGTCTCCATTTCGCCTGCATTAAATTTAAAATGTTCTTATGCTCTCATTTTGTGGTGGACTGACTAATGCATATTACATCCCTTATTTCCCTTAATCTAATTTCATTGCAGAACAGCTTCGACGTTACCAAACATTTCTTGCTAAATATGTACTCGTTTTTACTGAACATGCTTTGGCTATACCTGTTTTGAAGATTGAGACACTTGTGCAACATATGGGAATCTTTATTGAAGAACGTTTCGCCACACAGTGGCTTCATCAGTCCAATACAAAGCAGAAAGGTGTAAGGAGAGGAGTAGTTTGAGGTAATCAGTCCCTCAGCCTGGAATCGATGTGTTCAGTCCACCATTCTTTTAGAAAGTACAGCATAGGGCCAGAGAAGTGGCTTCTATAGTGCAGTCAGGTGAGTGGAAGCAGGAGGAGGCGGGAGAACAGTGGGACCATCCACTAGTGTAAGTAGGTGTTCGTCTAAAAGGTTGGACAAGTGTTGATGAATTCTTTGTATCAAGATCCCATGATGTTGCAGTGTCTCACAGATGTGATAAATGGTTTTTAAAACCGACAAGTTGATGATTGAGACACTTATGCAACATATGTGAATCTTTATTGAAGACCTACTTACACTAGTGGATGGTCCCACTGTGATCCCACCTCCTACTTCGACTCACCTGACTACAGTATATAAGCCACTTCTCTAGCCCTATGCTGTACTTTCTACAAGTGTGGTGGACTGAACACATCGATTCCAAGCTGAGGGACTAATTACCTCAAACTCCTCCTTTCCTTACACCTTTCTGCTTTGTATTGGACTGATGAAACCACTGTGTGGCGAAACGTTTCTTCAATAAAGATTCCCATATGTTGCATAAGTGTCTCAATGTTCAACTTGTCGGTTTTCAAAACCATTTGTCACATATATCTTGTTCAAAACTAGTACACTAAACCTCCAATGTGTCTTTGAGTGTTCTCACACTACATATGTTAGGGCAAGGCTCCTCGTGTTCAAACCGGATAGCCTTTGTCCACACTATGTGACGTCGCTCATTATGTTCAGACTTGGTTGACTCCTCCCAGTCTATCCATACATGCTTTAGAACGCCCAGCCCTGGTTGTGTGCGGGTGCTCGTCGTGACCTCTGGTGGCCGCATCATGAAATTTTATTTTCACTGTCATGGCGGAGGGCTACAGGAGGAGGGTTAATACTGTTGGAATTGAGATTCTACAGGGAGCAGTGTACCCGTCCAACGCGGATATTGTTCTACCTGCGATTCTGCGTGATGTGCTGGGAGTGGACAATTCCGAATTATACGGGATATCCCTCAATGGAATGAGGAGGCTGTTTGTGAAGTTTGCGTGTTCGGCGGCGTATCATAGGATCGTGGATACGTTTCAGGACAAGAAGCTGGTGGTGTTATCAGGCTTTGAGGTATGTGTCCATGATGTGTCAGCCACCTACAAGTGGGTGAAGCTGAAGAATGTGACTTTTGAGGCGGGAGAATGTGACATTACTGAAGCCATGCAGAAATATGGCATTGTTCATGCAGTAACAGTTGGCAGGTGGGCGAATGGGCCCTATGCTGGGATGATGGAGGGGACGTATTCCGTCAAGATGACGTTACGTCAGGAGATCCCTTCTTATGTACTAATGACTGGTTTTCGCACACAGGTGTATGTTACATATGTTGGGCAGGTTCGAACCTGTCGGTTATGCGGACAGCAGGGACACCTGGCGGCAGACTGTAATCGAAGGAAGACGGAAGTGAGGCGAGGTGTGGACGAGGACGTGAGACCCAAGGAGGTTTCAACAATTCTGACAGAAGATCGACGTGTGGACGATGGGCAGGAGGGCATGGTGCGTCAGTC
The DNA here is from genome assembly GCA_009830355.1 of Cherax destructor. Taxonomy (NCBI): domain Eukaryota; kingdom Metazoa; phylum Arthropoda; class Malacostraca; order Decapoda; family Parastacidae; genus Cherax; species Cherax destructor. Next base: position 132,902 of record WNWK01003887.1, read on the forward strand.
GTGGAGCGAGGAGGTGGAGCAGGTGGAAGGGCAGATGGGAGGCGAGGGTAATGTGTCGTCTGTAGCATCAGAGGAACATAGTACGGCGTCTGTTGCTGATCATCAGGGGATGCATGGGGAGGAGGCAGAGATTTTGAAGGACCTACGAGTTCATACAGGAGATAATTTGTCGATGGAAGAAGTTTCTGTTTTGGGGCGAGGTGATTTCAAGAATGATCAAAATGAAGCTGTTGTTGAGAATGATATGTGTAGGGAAGTGAATAACGTTCAGGTATCTGTGGTAGTAGCAGAGGTTCATAGGGAAGAGGAAATGGAGTTAGTTGAGGAGAAAGGGAGTCCAGGAAAAGGCCGGGGAGGAGTCTGAGGATGACTTGTTGACAGCTGCACAAAGGCCTGGGAAAAAGTGTGGGCAGATGTGGTGCAGGGAAAGGAGGTAGGTCAAAGGGTACTGGGGGTGCTAGGGAAGTAAAGGAGGATGGGGGGGGTAGGAGGGGAAGGATGGGGAAGGACATATGATAATGGAAAAGAGAGTACTGAAGCCAAAGGGCAAACCCCAGTCTTACGTTTCAGGTGTGTAACATTTAATGTGAATGGCCTCAGGAATGAGGTGAAACGTAAATGGGTGGAGGTAACTTTGCGGAGGTGGAAAGTTGATGTTTTCTTTTGTCAAGAGCATAATTATAGGAAGGGTAATGAGCTAGCAATAAAGGGTATAGGATTTTTGCATGTGATGCACGGGCATTTAAAGGGGGGGTGTTGGTAGGAGTCAGTGAGTTATGTCCATTCACTTTAGAGTCTTGGGAGGATGTGGGTGGTAGAATAGTTAGAGTAAACGGGGATTGGGGTGGAGTACAGGTGAGTTTCCTGGGAGTATATATGCCAGCAATAAGCAATAGGAGACTAAAGGATGATTTTGTAAACAATGAGTTGGCGTATGCTGTCCGAGGTTTGCCTCAAGTGTCTATAATTGCTGGAGATTGGAATTGTGTGATTCGGATTAGAGACGTCGAGCCACGGGGTGGGGGGTGTGTGTTGGGGTCGTTGAGGGGTGTGTTGGGGGCAGTAAGAGTGGTAGACGTGGTGGGGGACGGGGAGAAATGGTGGAATATACCTTTGTGAGGAAGGATTATGCAGCACGACTGGACAGAATATATGTGACAAGGGCGGTGGATGTTCGGAGGGTGGAATGTGTCGATGTGGGTTTTTCGGATCATAGGAAGTGTTGTTTGAAGGGTGGGACGGGGCAGTGAGTGTGTATAAGAGTTATTGGAAATTGAATACGAGATTATTGAAGAGGGAAGGGGGCTGAGATGTTCGAAGAGTGGTGGGGAGGGGTGTGGAAGGGGGTGTCAAATGGGATTGTCAGATGGTGAATGGAGAGGGAAAGAGAAAATTAGGAAGTTTTATGGGTGGGTCGGTAGGGAAGATAGCAGGAGTAGGTTTGGGTATCAGAAATATTTGGAGGGTTGTTACGTGATTGTCAGGCGGGGGATTGGGGGGAGGAGAACGGCAGAGGTAGTGGAATTGAGGGGTATGTTACGGGATTTACAAGAGGAACGGTTTCATTCCTTATGGGTTATTAGTGGTATGGAGGAGGTTTTATGGGGAAATAAGGCTTCAAATGTAGTTTTAAGGACTTTTGAGAAACGTAGTGTTAATTTCGTCTTTGAAAGTGGAGGGGGGGGTGGATGGGTATCAGGAGGGGAGGGTTTTAAGAACGACGGAGGGCATGGGGGGGTACGCGGAAGGATGGTTTCGTGTTCAATACAGGAAGGGGAAGGTTAATCAGGTGGAAAGAGAAGGGTTATTGCAGGGCATAGGGAGATTCTTGAGTGTGGAGGAGGGAAGAGAGTGCGGGGCAGAGATTTTGGAGGAAGAGGTTTGGGAAGCCGTGCAGCGCTTGAGGTTGGGGAAGTCACCTGGGATCGATGGGATGCCGGGGGATTTGTACGTAACTCATTGGGAGGTTTTAAAAGGGGTTCTCGTGAGGTTGTTTAATGGGTTGAGGGAGGATGGTTTCATGGGGGAATCAATGAGGACTGGGGTAGTAGTATTAGTGGCGAAGGGAGATTCTCCTGAGGGCTTAAGTGATTATAGGGGCCTGGCTTTGTTGACGGCGGATTACAAAAATTTTGCAAAGATTTTGGCAAATAGGATCAAGAGGGGTTTAGGTGGAGTTTTGCATGAGGGTCAATTTGGGGTGCCTGGAAGGAGTATTCGTACAGGGCATCGGCGAATTAAGCAGTTTATTGAGGAAAGTGAGGAGGGGGGGGGGTGTTAGGATTGGATTGGATTGGCAGAGAGCATATGACAGGGTTGATCGAGAAATGTTATTAGCAATATTGGAGAGGCAGGGTTTTGGGGAAGGGGTGGTAAGGTGGGTCGAAACATTGTATGCAGGTGCGTTATTATGAGTGCAGATTAATGGGAAGGTGGGAAGGGCAGTGGAAATGCAGAGGGGTCTGCGACAGGGTTGTCCTCTGTCGCAGATCCTTTTCGCACTTTTGCAGGATTCTTTTTACAGAATGGTAGAGGCGGGGTTGAGGGGAGGGTCTGAGGAGAGGGAGGAGGTGGGTGGTATGGTTGGTTATGTTGATGACACCACGGTGTTGGTTAGGAAGGAGTGGCAATTGAGTAAGTTGAATGATTTGATAGAACGTTTTGGGAGGGGAACAGGGATGAGGGTTAATAGGGGGAAGTCTAATTTATTGGAGGTAGGAAGTTGGTCTGGGGGAACGTTGGGGTCGCGGAGGGGTTGGAATTGTGTAGAAATGATTAAGATATGCGGTATAGTTTTTAGTGCAGATGCGGTAGTGGCGCAGGAGGTGAATTCAAGGACGGTGGTGGATGCGGCAATTGGAAGGATGAGGGGCTGGGGAGTGGGAGAGGTGACATTACTGCAAAGAGTTATTGTTATAAATGTGTTGGTGTATAGCAAATTATGGTTTAGGGCGGTGGTATATCCTCTCTTGGAGGTGGATGTGCAACGTTTGTTGAGTAATGTTTTACGGTTCGTATGGGGGCATGGGAGACACTGGCTGAGTAGGGAGGTAGTGGAAACCAAGACGAGGTGGAGAGGGATAGGGTTGATACCGTTGAGGTGTAGATTACGAAGTGTGTTTGTGAGGCATGAATTTCTGATGCGAGGAGGGGAGGGGGAAGAAGAGTGGGGTTAGTAATGAAGGAGGTGTGCAGGTGGTGGGGAAGGAAGGATATTTTGGTATGTGAGGCAATTTTGCAAGGGTTAATGGTGATGAAAGAGCCGGGGACGAGTAGGGTTAGTAGGTTGGATAGGTTGGGCTTGGAGGGGAGGGAGGTGCAGGGAGAGGGTTTTATCCCTGTATGATTGGCAAGGAATATGGAGGTGGTTTCGAAAGCTAAAGTTACATCCTAGGGTGCGAGAGGTAGGATATAGGTTTTTGCAGGGGGTTTTGGCTTCTAGAGCTCAATTATACGTCATGGGGTTGGTAGCCGATGGGGTTTGTGGTAGGTGTGGAGAGCTGGAAACGGCATATCATGTCGTTTATTTTTGTGATGGATTGCAGGAGGTGAGAGAATGGTTTGGGGGATGTGACGACAGGTGGGGAAAGGTAGGTTTCTGTTCTGAGGGCGCTGAGTTTGGATCTGGGGCAGTTTTCGGACAGCATACGCAGGGGGTTGTCTTATTTGGTATTGGATTATGTTTATATTTCATGGAGTTGTAGGGAAGAGGAGGGGAAGGCACGTATTGGGGCATTGGGAGCGGCTTTTTATAGGACTAAGTGTAGGAACAGGGAATTATATGGTAGGGCGTGGGATGGGGCTTTCTCGCAGCCTTATCGAGAGATGACAGTGCATGGGTTAAGGGGCGTAGGGAGGGGAGAGGTTAGTGGGGGAAGGAGGGAGGATGGGTTAGGGGTGGTGAACGGGGATGGGTAATGTAGTGGGGAATGTGTAGATGATAGGTAAGGGTGGGGTTAGGTGGGTTCTTAGGTGGAAGGCCGTTAGGTGGGGAGGGTGTAGATCAGTGGGGAAGAGGCTGGGATAGTTTGTGCTTCAGTACATCTCTGAGTATGAGAACCTTCTATGCCGAAGGTTGGTTCCAATTTTGGAAAAGATGCATACATGGATTGTATAATCATTGATGTTCATATATTTTGGGCCTTCTGTGTAAGGTCATTATTGGAGTAAGTTATTTTTGTTATGTTTGTGTTTTCTGTGTTTTGTGTTGAAATGCAGAGATCATTATATAAGAATTATGTAACATTTTGTGTGTGTGTGTGTGTGTGTGTGTGTGTGTGTGTGTTCATGTTATGTTTTCTTGTTTGTGGATTGTGTCCAAGGGGAAGGGGGTATGCATGTGGGGTTTATGGGTAGTTCTTTATAAGAAGTGTATACCTCTTCTTGTCTATGTTTTGTTATATCATATTATTGTGTATAGATCAGAAGTATACTAAAGGTGGCCTTAAGTATAAGGGGCTTGGTGGTTGTAAGAATTTTTGGGGAAATAGGAAGGATATGTAGTTGTCAGGTATATATTGTGTTTAATGTATCCCATGGTTGGGAAGGTATATATGTTTTTTGTATACGATTGTGTCATGGGTAATATGTATTCATTCTTTGTGTGGTCATTGTTTTGTTGTTTTATGTTTTGTCTTATGGCATAACCATGCGTGAACGCTCTTGGAGGGGGGGGGGGTGCTGTACAAGGATGAGATTGTAGTTGTTTCTGGTGGGCCTTGAAGCGTTCACGTAGAACTTATTGATTGGTTGGTATATATTCGTCTGTTATAGCGAAAAGGAAGGAACCATGGAGTGTGATGTAATATTATATTTGGTACTAAGCATTTGGTGTGGGGAAGTTGCTTGTAGTTGTTTTGGTATTGGGAAATTCTTATGTACAAGGTAATATCTATGTCATGATGTTTGTATACGCAGATTTCAATAAAATATAAAAAAAAATACGTGCTTTACATTACTGGATAGATATTTACTTGCTCAAATATGTAATTCTTAGCTTCGTCGTCTGAATTACCTTCACATATGCTTCAAATATCATTCATATTTTTCCTTGAATATAATGTGTATCATCGATAGAGGATTAACGAAATATAATATCTTTGAAGTATGCTTTCAGTGTCATTATAATCTATGGGATACAGCACTCTCCATTATTATAATCAAAGAAAGCGCTAAACCGACAAGGGTCATACAGTGCTGTGGGTCAGAAAATAGTGCTGGGGCAATAAACAGCTAGGTGGAGAGGGGATCAGAGGTGAGGGGAGAGAAAGGGGGTCGAAGGGACGCTAAGGGCTGTGTCAAAGTTCGCATAGTAAAGCAGTTGTTGACAAAAAGTCAAAGGCAGGACGATGTGTAAGAAAGGAAGATAAGGTAAGAGAGGCAGGGGGTGGCGGCGTCGGTGGAGGTAAATCCTGCGAGCTCTCTGGTAAACCAATCTACAAGAAAGTGAAGAACCGAAATAGGGACCCGACAAACCTCACAGAGGAATAGGGTGTCGTGCCATGAGATACCCATGGGTAAGGCGAGTATGGCCGATGCGGAGACGGGAGAGCACAGTCTCCCGAGTACGGCAACGGTGGTAAGATGGCCACAAACCTAAAAGCGGTTTATCGTGCATGTCTGACCACCGTTGTTGCCAACGGCCGCGAAAACGGGCAGAGATGACTGGAAAATAGTCTCTAAACGGAATACCCCTATAAGAAACCGCACCGCTGACCATGCAGCAACATTCGCTTGCTCATTGCCCTGCACATCAAATAAAATGTTATTTCAAAGTATGTAAAATAAAGACCAAACATCCATTTTTAGTTATTTTCTCTTTTAAAGGTTTTGGCTTCACAAAAGAATTAATAAAATACATTGAAGATTATTTTCCATCAAAGTTTTATTCAAATTGACAAAGCTTTTAACGTTTTATAAAGATTTTTTAAAATTTACCAAATATGAAATGACAAATTAGGCAACAGTGAGACGGTACATGTGGCAGGTCAGGTCATAAACAACTGACAGGACAGGTCAGGGTATAAACAACTGACAGGACAGGTCAGGGTATAAACAACTGACAGGACAGGTCAGGGTATAAACAACTGACAGGACAGGTCAGGGTATAAACAACTGACAGGACAGGTCAGGGTATAAACAACTGACAGGACAGGTCAGGGTATAAACAACTGACAGGACAGGTCAGGGTATAAACAACTGACAGGACAGGTCAGGGTATAAACAACTGGCAGGACAGGGTATAAACAACTGACATCTGGCAGGACAGGTCAGGGTATAAACAACTGACATTTGGCAGGACAGGTCAGGGTATAAACAACTGACATCTGGCAGGACAGGTCAGGGTATAAACAACTGAGATCTGGCAGGACAGGTCAGGGTACTAACAACTGACATCATTGCCTCTGCGATACTAGTATTCATTTCACTATCATCTTTACCAGAATGAAACTGTATAGTGCAAATAAAATGAAAATGGTATTACACCAAAATATTTGTAATAGTTGTTTGTTTTACAAAAAAAAAAAATACCATAGTGGAGTAACACCTTTGGAAAAACTTAAGAGGTACCTTTGTCCTCAAGCGCATTTTAAAGTTTATAAACTTTCAAGGAAATAAAATTTGTATATCAAGGTGCGTTTACTGATTATTCTTTATATATATATATATAATATATATATATATATATATATATATATATATATATATATATATATATATATATATATATATATATATATATATATATATATATATATATATATAATATATATATATAAAGCCTCTTGTTATTCAAAACATTTCGGTCAAATTAGGTCAATTTTGTCCCTAGGATGCTACCCATACCAGTCGACTAACACCCAGGTACCTATTTACTGATTGGTGAACAGGCACAACAGGTGTCTTAAGGAAACACGTCTTAATGTTTCCAACCGTACCGGGGACCGAGCCATGGACCTCAGTGTGTGAGCTGAGTGCTCTAACAATCGAGCTACGGGACACCCAATCGAGCAACCCAAACGGTTGTTGCAGCTGCGACCCACTTAAGTGCCATTGCTTACCTCACCTTCACTTTTTTTACACTAGCTACTAACTGCGTCCGTACCATAGTGCCGGCACCACCATCTTGCTGTGTCCCTGCAATAGTGATGGCACCACTCTCGCTGCGTCTCCACCTAAGGACTGACATCTCCGTGGGCTTCATCCCCCCACTTTCTTAATGCTGGCACCACCTCCTAATTGTGTTTTCGCTATTGTTACGTCGCCATTAAACGAATCATCTTCTGAAAATGACTTTTCAAATGTTATTTCACTGAAACATAAATAAACAACAAAATGGATAAAAGTAGATAACATGGCTGCAACTTTAGACGACGTTTCGGTCAGTCTTGATCAATATTAAGTCACGACTATTATGGTAGACAGTGGTGAATGCCGACGCGTACAAATATAGACTATTAATAAAGAATGTTTTGAAAGTAAATGTCGCCGATGGCTGGCTTTTGCTAGGATACAGAAGTAATTAATTACATCTTGTAAGACAAGTGAGCATCGTGAGGTCAGCTTACAGAAAAACAGGTCACATGTAACGAAATTCAGAGATCAAGTGAAGGTGGGACAAGGTACAGGTGAGGTCAAGTATTAGAAGCGCTTTTAAACACCAATGACAGGATTATATTTTTCGGCAACATTGTCATGGCGCAGCGTGTACGCATTCGCTTACTTCGTGGGACCATCTCAGACACTCCAGGTGAAATTGTCGAACCTCCTCCTTACCAAAGACTCTTTCATCAGTTCTAACGACGACTCCGACAAGATCACCACCTAGGCTATGAACATTATCAAGGACCGTGACTTCGAAATAGTTCCTTTCCATGCATTGAGTGCCAAGAAATATGTTCGTAAAGAAGCGCTTGATCGCCACGTAACCATCAAACCAACATGCGACTTGAAACGACTTGTTGAAGATCAAAATGACTGGGTCATGTTGACTCCATCACAAAAATTCCATCTGCCAGCTGTGTGATCAAGGTCACCTACGCCTTAATCTTCATGGCATCTCAGGCACTCAGTGAATGTCTACGTATCTCATTACCACATTTATCTCAGGAACATAGAACCAGAGCGATTCTACCACATCATCTCTAATTGGAACTACTATGCATATACCCTCAGTAAGGACTTCCCTTGGCAAAAGAAATAATTCTCCTATTGTGGCACAGAGCATACAACCACTGCACCTCGACCTCTAAACCGAAATGTCTCAATTACAAGAGTAATTTTCACACACTTGCAGCCAAGTGCCCATTCACAAAGGCTATCGCATACAGGAAAAAGAAAATTTAAAAACACGACTTACGCTCAAATCATTAGCCTTCAAGTTGACACTAAAGAATTCCTCAAGTTACCCAACAGCCAACTTCTACTACGAACTTAATTATAACACTCTTCATGTGGGCATGCATAGTTCATCCCCACATGAAGAGCACCACCTACCTTCGAACCTTCAATCCACTAAATGAACTCTTCTGACCCAACAACCTTTTCAGCTTTAATTTTCTTGACACTTCATCAGCAGGTACACTGAAAATCTTCTCCAAAGTAGAAGGCATCACCACCCCAACAGATTCTCCACAGCTGACCAATCCACTCCAGATCCACCAGCTGCGCAATCCACTCCAGATCCACCAGCTGCGCAATCCACTCCAGATCCACCAGCTGCCCAACACAAAACCACCTACACACCCACTGCAACTCCAGAAGACAAGATTCTCACACCTCTGAATAAAAAAATGAAGTCAATGGCCATATCCACGATCACACCTGGAAAACCTACGATTCTTCACTGCAACAGCGAGCAAGAACACAATATTCACCAAAGAATTCCTCTCTCGACTCTTCAATAGAACAATTAAATAAATCACTGTTGCCCAATTCAGTTCACAACACGAACTGTCAAAGATTTTGTGAAAGAATTTATCGAAGACTTCGAAAAATATGTTCAATCGCGTTCCTACCAAAATAAGTGTTTAAAAAAACAAGAATGGATAATTCTAAATAAGACGGAAAATTTTATTTATGAACTCATGCGTCTCACTTTTTCCCCAGGTGTCGCCATCAACTGCTTCGCTACTTGGTTAATCCCTGGCTCTGTTTCAACGACTGAAGACATTCCACTCCGGGCTATTCTTCGCCTATCTCCTCTTCCTTCCTCTCTCTTTATCTTAGAATTAGTTAGTTAACCCACCAATAAGGATGACCTAGTGATATGTGAGGTTGCTCTGGACACTCCTCACATGTTTAATTTTTTTCAGAAAGCAAACTTCTTTTTAGTCTAAAGTTTTTGTAGTGTCTCTTGTCGGCCGACTCCAATACCCATCTGAAGATTGGAGAATATATTCTCGCAGACAGTGCTAATTACTCCGATTTTCTTGGAGCAGCGCCTCTAAGGAACCACATGCTTTCTACTGAAGACCTGCTTGTGGGAGATACTTTTTACTATCGGAAGCTAGACTTATTTAAGAAACTAGTACAAGGAACTTAAAGTCTGTGAGAAGCTATGTACTGGAAGGGCTGGTACAGTGAGATAAGGGCTTGACTGACGCTTGTGGAAGAGTTGGTGTCCTGGAATTTCACTCAGACTGGAATACAGGTCTGCGGTGTTGTCTGTTGTGTCTTGCGTATATTACCATCCTTTAGTAACCTTCCCAACTTATGGTATCTGTATTGGCAAAATTCGTTTAGTACAATATATTGCACCTATTAAAGTATAAATAAAAGTGTTATCTTAACCCCTCTTCATTTACCCTTTTTACTCCGTCTTTCATCCCTGTTTTACTTTGTGAATTATTCCTACTTCATACTCTAATTAGAATATAAGGGAGAGTGTCCCTTACGCATGGTAATTAGGAGAAGGTAATACTGGTTGGTCGGGAGAATAACCAACTTAATGGTATATGTATACTGAATTAAATTCGTTTATTTTGTAAAAATTGGGAACAATGTTTGACAGATGTGGTGTGCACAGTGTCGGAAGGTATTATTTGACAGTCTCTCTGAGAGGCGAACACCAGTGAAAGTAAATGTAGTAGATAGATGGTATATATTATGGTTTAGAGGTAGAGGTTTCCAAGGCAGTGATGTTCTTACAATGACAGCTATCACTGTCAACAAGTTTTATTATATCTAGTATTTTATTGAGTGTGTGTGCGCTCACACTGGTATTCTACCTCTCCCACCTTGACCTCATTGCCAAACTGGCAGTTATGGGTTTCATCTTAGGAGCACTCCGAATTTGCAATGAGGAATATCTTTTAGAGAAAAAAAATACATTGAGGAAGTATTCACCAACCCAAATATCCCACGCATTATCCACTCCTACAAAAAATAAAACATTCCTTATACAGATAACATCTAAACATACCAGCATCGATAGAATACTTGTTCTCCCAACTGGGCCACACTGCCATCACCACCTCGATTCTTATTAAAGCTGATATAGATGTAGCAGATCTTTCCACCAACTATGACGAAGGTCACCGAAATATTTAAATCTAAAACTACATACTCAGAGGAGTTAACACATACCATGAGATGGACGCGATAAATTCAATGTAGAGGAGACCGGCAGAGACCTGAAGACACGTCTTCACGACAGATATTCCTCAGGTGTTAATATTAACAACGCACGGTAGTCCATGAACTGAAGAAAAGCACAACTGATACTCCACGAGAACTACAAGGCCAGACTTAGAATTCTAAATGCAGTAACAATCCAACTTATCAATACCACTGAATAAAGTAGTGGAATGTACAGGTTGGCTGGACCTATGTGTTACCCACATTGTCCATATGTTACGAAAAGGGCCCAGGGTCACTGTTATAGTGCGTCACGTAAAACAGAAAAGAACAGATTTATTCTTATCTTGAAGGTATCAATTATTAGAATCACTTATTGGGGTAAAAGAATCTATAATTTCTGCTGGTTTTATTAACTTATTAAGCATTAAAACAAGGAGCTCATGTAGGAGCTAATATGAGTGAAAACAGTTACCATTCTTAGATGATAATCAGATAAAACACGGGTTGTTTCAAGTTCACCAACTACATTCGACAGACTCAGTAACAATAAGTAGGAAGAATCACCACTTCAAATCCGCTAGCTCCCTCGAGCTTAATGTGATAGAGTATCCAATCCGCTCCTCTTAACATAAACCGAATTAGTTTTAAGACGACACTAAAATATATAAAAGAGTTCTTAGAGAAAACTCCAACTATTTTGCTTTTCCCGTTAGTTTCAATTACACAATTAACGGTTAGATCCATTCACTATTCTCACAGCTTTTCAAATACAGCGAACTCTTGAACCGCCTCTCAGTCTCAGCGATATCTGTCCAAGTGGACCGTCTGAACTTTCTTAGCTGTCTCAGTACCTCACTAAGAGTCTAAGACCGAAGCTCCAATGCACGAGACACTCCCTCGACCAGAGGTGGGAATAAACTAATTCAGGTAAGGCTTCCTTGACAGACAGCAACCCTGGTACTTAACATGTTGTACTAGTAGTTTGATCGATAAAACATTTCCTACCTACTAGCACAGCTAATTAATTCATGGCCAGATAATATTATAAAACCGAGTTTTCATATTATCTATTAATCAAGATGCTCCTTAATATAATATTATGTGAAAAAGCAAAATCAACATATGTATATATATCGTCCCAGTTTGGGGTTAACAAACAAGGGGTGTAACACCGTAATTCATATTCTAAACATGAATCTTTCACCATAGCTCCACCCCTGCTCTTACCTTTACTTGACCTTTGGCAATGTCATGACCTCACATGTGACCTGCCTTTCTTCTAGCCTGACCTCATAGAGCACGTTCATCATGTCTTTCTTCATAATGTTTTTTTATTTATTTAAAAAAGACAGTACATGTACAATTCACATACAATTATAAATAAAATATATCACCTTATAACAATAAGGTATATAAATAAGCGAAACACATACAATAATTAACTTTAGGACAGTACTGATACACAGACTATAGAAATTATCAACACATAACATGGAAAAAACACCAAAAACACCGAAAAACATATGTTAAAGCAAATCTCAAGAAAAGGTAAACATGATAACCATTACAATTCCTTGGACAACAAAAGATACAAAAGAACAGATCACATAGCATGTGCAATACTATAACACCCTTAAACATAACACCCCCCTCCCCAGCCATAACCCCCCACCTATCAGAATAAAACTTAAATAATCATGGGACTACAAAGTGTGCCCCCCCAAAAAAAAATTCTTAACCCAAAATATAACCCAAAATGTCATACACAATACCCTCTTGTACCCAATGAAAAGAACACACACTATTCTGGAGTGCTCTTTGCAAAACCCCGGTCCTACAAACATAAAGCACAAATGCAGCGTTTTATCATTGGCCACCCAGCTCTTGTCGGGTGCGGGTGTGCTGTTCCCTGGGCTGACACCTAGTGGTGATCAACGCTAACTTCATTTTCTGTAAACATGGCGACGGCGAGCAGACGCAGGCTCAACACAGTCTGTATAGATATGGTGACTGGGGCTTTGCAACCGGCTACTGCGGCTACAGTTCTGCCAAACATACTTCGAGACGTCTATGGATTGGAGACTGCAGATTTGTATGGCGTGGCGCTCAACGGCGTTAATAGTCTTTGTAAAACTCTTAACGGCTGAGGTGTACGAAAGGACCGTCGACCGCCATCAAGACAGAGTATATACGGTACATTCTGGCCTACAAGTACGACTGAAAGACGTGTCGCGTACTTACACGTGGATTAGGGTTAAGAATGTGCCGTTTGAATCGGACTCAGTGGACATCAGCGAAGTATTTGGAGCTTACGGCATTGTGCATGCTGCCATGTCCGGGAAGTGGAGCGAGGGTCCGATGGTGGGCCTTTTTGAGGGGACATACTCCCTGAAAATGACATTATGCAAGCCGATTCCATCTTACGTCGTCTTGCCGGAATTTAGGACCCAGCTATACGTGACGTACATGGGACAGCGAAGGACCTGCAGGTTGTGTGGGTCGTACGAGCATGTGGCTGCTGACTGCATGCGGAGGACGGGACAACGGGTGGATGCTGGACGACTAGACCTGGAAGTAAGGACGCACGAGGTTGTCCAGGATACTGTGGACGCTAAGGAGGCCGGAACTAGATTATGGATTGAGATTTTTGAAGGATCGCAGGAGGTGTGTCATACGTTGCCAAAGGCATCTGTACAGGAGACTGCTGCTGGTGGTGAGACGAACCATGGTAACGGCGAGGATTTCCCTTTGGAGGAGGTATTACAGGAGATATTGGACGACCCGTTGCCAGTACTTAGTGTGGAGGCATGTGAAGGTTTGGATGAGGCAGTGAGTGTGGTGGATGAGTTGGTGAGTAGCAGTATTGAGCAGCAGTCTTTAGTCCGAGAGCACATCACGGTTAAGGTGCATCAACAAGAAAGCGTAGAGAGGGATGATAGTATGGAAGTGGTGTCTGGATCGAAGAAGCAGTCGGGCACAGTGACTGATAGTGAAGATGTATTAACCCCAGCACAGAGGACAGGTAAAAAGTCGATGGTGGAGGTGGCGAGAAAGGACCTGGGAGTTTTGCATGATAGAGAAAAGGTCAAGGGTGGGAAGCAGATGAGTAAAACAGGAGGTAAGGGGAAGGCGGTCTCGCAGCCTCCACTGCGGCCTAAGGACAAACCCTTACAATTGTTTTCAAGTGCCTAACATTAAATGTAAATGGTCTGCGGGAGGAGATTAAAAGGGCATGGGTAGAATGCACATTGAGGAGGTATGGTGTGAATGTGGCATTTTTACAAGAACATAATTTTCGGTGCGGAAGTGAGTTGCAATTGATGGGATATAAGGTGTATGCTGGTTCGTCAGGAAAATTAAAGGGCAGGGTGGCGGTAGCAGTGGCAGAATCTAGCCCTTTTAAATTATATGCTTGGGAAGAGTGTGGGGGGGGGGGGTTGGATAGTGAGGGTAGAGGGGGAGTGGGGTGGAGTGCGGGTATGTTTCATGGGTGTATACATGCCGGCAGAACATTCCAGGAAAGTGAAGGTGGAATTTGTTAGGGATGTTATAATCTATGCTTTCAGGGGCTTACCTGGGGTGTCGATAGTTGGGGAAGATTTTAACTGCGTAATTCGGGTGAGGGATGTTGAGCCTAGGGGGAGAGCGGGTGTGTCCTGGTTGAACTGAGGGATTTATTACGAAGTGCGGGGTTGGGGGATGTTGTTGGGGTAGGGGGTTCGGTGGAGCATACTTTTGTTAGGAGGGGTTATGGGGCTAGGTTAGATAGGATTTATGTTTCAGGGTCTGTTGTGGTGTGTAGGATTAGTTATTTGGATGTGGGTTTTTCTGACCACAGGGGGGTGTTGGCTGAGGTAGATTGATCGGGAGTAGCTAAGTGGTATAGGGGATATTGGAAATAGAATGTTAGGTTGTTATCGGGTGAGGATAAAAGGGTTGAGTTTGCGGGTTGGTGGGGTAGGTTATGGGAACGAGGTCGTCGGGAGGAAGATTTGGTTGGTTGGTGGGTGTCGGTGGGAAAACCGCACATTCGTATGTTTTATCAGAGATTGGGAAAGGAGGAGGCGGAATGGCGATATGGGATGCAACGATATATAGAAGGCTTGTTATAGAGTTGTTATGTGAGAGGGGGCTATGCAGTTACGGGGGAGATTAGGGAATTGAAGAATAGGTTGATAGAAATACAGAATGAGAGGTTTGGGGCGTGTAGGATGAAGGTGGGTATAGATGATGTTTTGTGGGGGATAAACCCTCAAAATATGTGTTAGGTCAATGTAGAGTGCATAGGGAGAGAAGGACAATGGAATAGTATGTGGAAGTAGAGGAGAGTGCGGATGGTTATGAGCCGGGAATGAATATTAGAGGTACAGAGGCGATAGGTGTGTACGTGGACAAGTGGTTTCAGAGGTACCTGAGTAGTGTGGATGTGGAATTGAGGCTTGTAATACTCTTACAGAGGGGATTGTGGGGAGGTTAGAGGAGGGGGATAGGGAGGGTATGGGGGGTAATTAGTGAAGAGGAGGTATGGGAGGGGGTGAGTGGACTTAGTAAAGGCAAAGCTCCTAGAATAGATGGGTTGGCAAATGAGTTTTATAGGGAACACTGGGATAGTATGAGAGGTTGTGTGGTGGAAGTGATGAATCTGATGAAGAGGGATAGGAGGATGGGGAAAGGGATGGGAATGGGTGTAATGGTTTTGGTGAATAAGGGAAAGGTAGGTAATATGTTGAGTAATTACAGGCCACTGGTGCTCATGAATGCAGACTATAAGATCTTTGCAAAAATATTGGGAAATAGATTGAAAAGGGTGCTTGAGGAGGTGATTGTGGGGGATGAAGGGAGGGATCCCGGGTAGAGGTGTGCTTAAGGGGCATGAGAGGATTAAGGGGTTTTAGATAGTGGTAGGGGGATCTTAGCTTTGGACTGGAAAGGGGCATATGACAGTGTGGAACGTGAGGTGTTGTTTGAGGTGATGAGGAGACAGGGTTTCGGGGAGGAGGTAGTGGATTGGGTTCGGTCATTATATGAAGGTGCATGCGTTTGAATACAGGTGAATAGCAGGCTAGGGGGTGTGGTGGAGATGGATAGGGGTTTGCGACAGGGTTGTTTCCTGTCGCAGATTCTCTTTGCATGCGTGCAAGATCCATTCTATAGACTAGTGGACGGTGGGGTACAGGGAGGGGGAGGCTGCGGGATTGAGGGTGTCGTGGGTTATGTAGACGACACCAAGGTGCTCTTGGAGAATGTGGTTGGTTTCGAGATGGTTCGGAGGTGTTTAAGGACTTTTTGCGCGGCCACCGGGATGAGCGTGAATGGTGCGAAGTCGAAAATGTTGGAGGTAGGATCCTGGGGGGGCCGCTTGGGTCAGGGGTATGGGTGGTTCGTGGTGGATAGCATCACTATCTGTGGAATTGTATACATGAGGGATAGGAATCAGACGAGAGAGGTGAATTCTGGTCGAGTGGTGCAAAGGGCGAGGTTGTGTATGTCTGCATGGAGGCCGAGTGATCTCACGTTGCGACAGTGGGTAATTGCTGTCAACACATTGGTCTACAGTAGGATTTGGTATGTTGCTGGCGTGTACCCACTGTTGCAGGTGGATGTGAAAGAGTTGGAGAGTAGAGTTTTCAAGTATATCTGGGCGTATGGGAGGAATTGGTTATGGAAGGAAATTGTTAGGAACAGGGTAGGGATGGGTGGTTTGGGTTTAATTTGGTTGGAGCGGAGACTGGTGTGTATGTATGTGAGACAGTGCTTGGTGAGGAGAGGGGGCTTGGGGGTAAGGAGGAGGGTGGGGTGGGGGCGTACTGAGGGAGGTGAGTGAATGGTGGGGGGAAATGATTTAGATTACTGGAGAGATTTTTTAAGGAATTTATTGGTAATTACGGAACCCCATAAATTGAAGGTGAATAGGATGATGGGTCTTGGTGGGGAGGCTAAGGTTGTAGAGGGTGCGGCGGTTTTTCCGGTATATGATTGGGTTCAGATATGGAGGGGTTTTCGAGGACTTAGGTTAAGCGCAAGAGATCGGGAACAGATGTACAGATTTTTACCGTGAGGCTGTTGGAGGTACGGGTGTTTAGATATGTATGGCCATATGGTAAGCCCTGGCTAAGGAAGGAAATTGTAAGGAATAGGGTGGGGTTGGGGGATTAGGGCTTATACCTTTAGAATGCAGGTTGTTGTGTATGTATGTAAAAAGATGTGCTGTGAGGTTGGGAGGTGTGGATGGGAGAAAGGTAGGTAGCATCATAAGGAGTTGAGTAGGTGGTGGGGAGGGAAAGAGCTGGTGCAGTGTTGCGATTTGCTGCATAAGCTGATGGTAATGAGGAACACACAGAGGTTGAGAGTGAGTGCCTTGGAGAGGATTGGGTGGGGAGGGCTGTTATTGAGGGAGAGGCGGAATACCCCGTATATGATTGGGGTAACATATGGACAGGACTGAAGGCCTTGCGTTTATTAAGATCAAAGGATCGTGAATTAATATATCGTTTTATTCATGGAGTGGTGGCGTCGAGAGCATTACTATATAGGATGGGCATGGTGACTGCAGCGGGTTGCCGGAGGTGTGGCTTGGACGAAACAGCTATGCATGCGATATACTTTTGTGAAAGTTTGGGGTCTGTGAGGAAGTGGTTGGGGAGAGTGTTGCGACGAATGAATGGGTGTATATGTCTTAAAGGCGATGAGCTTAGACATAGGGGGAGTGCAGCCGCAGGTGGGTCGAGGCCTTATGTATTTAATGATCGATTATGTATGTGTGTCATGGAAATTGTGGGATGTTGGGGTTGGGGAGCGTATCAGGGCAGTAGCCGGGTGTATGTATCGCACAAAATGTAGAAATGGGGAGGTATATAGGGGGAATTGGGAGAGTGCCTTCTCAGATGAGTATAAAAATTTGGTATTAGGAGACTTATTAGGGGCATAAGTAAGTATTCTTAAAGGAGCTTGACTCCAGGGTGTTTTGTATTGCTTTTGGTGGGGGTGTCAGGGGAGTATGAGTGTACTTTGGAGAGCGAGTGGGAAGGAGAGAGGTAGAGGGGGAGGGGAGGAAGGACTGATGACGCAATATATGCAATGTATCTTTTTGGGAACACGGGTGACGATGAAGGGTGGGATTGACAGGAGGATTAGTGTATGTGTGGGTAGGGTTGTAAACTTGACTGACGTGTACTGACGACTGGTAGGAAACTTTGAACAGAGGGAGTTGTAAGGGGTAATAAGTGGGTTTTCCTTTGAGGCATTGCCACTGGTTGCGGGTGTTATGCGTGTCAGGGAGTGTAAGGTAATAAGGTGTGGTCGGCTCAAGCACATGTTCCGTGTGTCTAGTTGGGAGTGTATGGCTGCACTGTAGTCATAGTCACATCACCTGCTGAAATGTGGGTATGGGAAATCTGACGTTTGATGCATTGTGGATTCAACGGAAGATGGTGTGGATAGTATTTGGTTGGGAGGTACTTGATGGAGCCTAGTAGTATGGTCTAGGCATACAGCAAGGATCGTGACAGGCGTCACAAGGGTAGATCTGTCTTGCGGATTTGTGGTGTGAATTTTTGTGATTTCCTGGTATGTATAGGTTTTTAATCATAGTAAGTGAATGTTAACTTGTGGGGTAACGTGCCTGTAGGTGGTACTTGGGTAGATAGGGAGAGAGCTGGTATTGTCATACTGTAATGTGGTAATGAGCCATGAATAATACATTATATAGGTATGTATGCATTGGGGATAATGTTGCGACCCTCGGGTCGATGGGCATTGGTATAGTGTATGTGCCAACCTTGTGTATATAGCAGTGTTCTTACCTTTATTATACTATGTACGGATCTTCTGTAAAGGGTCGAGGCCTTAATATGAGGGGTTAAAAAAATTGAACCTGAAAAATTATTTAAAATAATATTTTCTTACCAAAAAATAGTGCATAATTCTGGCTACATGTTGATGTAATCAGCTTCTCTGTATCATATTTCTAAGTATGTTTTTCCAAAGATGTAAATTTCTTTTGTTTTTCCTGTAATCAAGGCCTGTTGATAATTAGTGTTTTTTTGTTTGTTTGTTTTTACTCCAAAAATAACGATTTTGATGACTGTTTCATTCAAAATAGTCTACATGGTAACTTGTATGAGGACTAGAGTGAGCAGAGTGAGAGATAGTGCCTCAGTAGCCAGAGGGCTGTCAACAAATGTTGAGTGTGCAACACGGTCAAATTTGGTGCGCCATTTCCATAGAGTTTTACATATAACAAAACTGTGAATAAAACAGGAATAAGTTATTGACATTATTTTCACTTATTTGAGAAGAATATTTATAGGAGTGTAATGATTTTTTCGGATGTTATTGAGGAATGATGGTTCTATTACAATTTCAATATTGACTTTAGATACGTCTTACTGTTTTGTTTTTATTGATTTTTTTTCCTCCAAAAAATTCCTTAAAAAAACACAAATTTCACATTTTTTTTTTTAAACAATCTATTGACATTTCGTCTCAAAAGAAATTGAAATAAAGATTATCTAACTCTTTATCTTTCATCTGATGTCGACTAGAACATTGTATGTCTTACCAATTTTCTTGATTAGGAAGGGTTTTATCCCCTTCCTCCTCTACATAAAATTTTGCAATATCTTGCAATTTTGCAACATAAAGTCATTCACAAAAATTGGTGAAGAGGGAAAATGCTGGTTAAATCACAGTATCAATGTTCATTGAAATTGAACCAGAAACAAAATGGAGGAATATATGAAAGCCAGGACCCCTTAAGGTACTGAAACGTGGCTTGTGGGTTCCATGGACTTCAAGTTGATTCAAGACTTGGTGATGTTAGAAGACGTTAACATGTTTGGTTACTGTCAGATGAATTGAGTGTTCTTTTTGTATATATTTCGCCGTTGTACACGGTGATGGCAATGTTTTGACTTATCATGTGAAGTGGTACTGTGTTAATAATGAAAAGACAGGTGGTACAGGTGGTATCAAGTTCTGGGTGTGAGTGGGTATATGTGGAGTGCATGTAATCTGTATGCGTGAGTATAATATATATTGTGCCTATGTGTGGAATAATATAGTAATTTGTGAGAAATGTACATTGTTTGGTGTACGACATTAATGTACCAGTGGATGTGGAGTAGTAAGGCATGGAGTTCTTATTATATTAGAGTGGACAGTCATGTGGTATACGGGTCAGGCGACAGTGGTGAATTATGTTTTCTGTTTTCTATGTTGTACATTCACCCTGATGTATTAGGGTCACACGTTGTTTGTTGGATAATGATTCTGGTTAAATGTAATAGGTGCATATAATTGTTTGCACATAGTGGTTGGCGGGGATAGGGACTTTCTTGTTTTTCTGGAGATTGATTTCTGTATGTTTTGTATTGGTGTTTTTTTTGTAATTATTTGCATTAGTGATTGCAGTTACAGTTATTTATGGATATGTTTTTGTACTTCTGTTTAAAATCAATAAAATGTACAAAAAAAAAAAAAACCCTCTTAAACCCCAAAGAAAAGAAACACACTATTCTGGGGTGCTCTTTTCAAACCCCCGGGCCTACAAACATAAAGCACAAATGAAAATTTTTTTAAAAGGAACACATCATACATCAATACAAAATTAAAAAAATTTAAAAAACATTATTTAAAAAACCCGCAAACCCCGTAACAGTGTATTTGACCATCAGGTTCCATCCAAACCATACATTACATACAATATTTTCTTATATTTTATGTAAAAGGCAATAAATACAGGCGATATAGAATAAGACCTTTACAGAAGATCCGACAAGTATAATAAAGGTAAGAACATGTTTTATACACAAGGTTGGACATACACTATAACCCAAAGCCCATCGACCCGAGGGTCGCAACATTATCCCCCAAAGGGAACATACCTATATAAGTATTATTATCTCAAAACATTCAGTATGAAAAATACCAGCCTTCCCCATCTACCCAAGTACCCACCTTTCAGGCACGTTAAAAACCCCACAAGTTAACATTCACTTACTATGATTAAAAAACCCCCACATACCAG